>JAODAL010046662.1:0-30689 GCA_025379985.1 Phyllomedusa bahiana
AAAGCAGGGAAACCCTTTGTTTTGCGTGGGTAACACCCCCCTCAAATAAAAGGGGGTTTAAAGCACCAGGTTGCCGAGGTTTCCTCCGCTCCCCGATGCTCGCAGGACATGCTCTGGGATCAGGGCTATGTAGTACAGCCCCGATCCCAGCGCAGCTGCGGCGCCAGGTGTCGCAAACCCCGAAGTCTACAGTGACGCCAAAAGACATTGCTGCAGACGAACGACCCGCACCAGCCGACATCAAAAGACGATGGGCGGTCGATAAGGGGGTTTAATACATGTTGATGTTTTGTTTCAACAATAAATGTGAATAGTTCATAGAAAAAAAAAAAAAACCCCCCCTAAAAAGAAGTCTTGGCTCGTCTATAGGAGCAAAAATTAATACACGTCTTGTTTCGGGGAAACGGGGTACCAAAAATGGTTGCCCCACGATCAGCGTTAAATTTGGGTGGAATGCTGAACTTCCAAGTTTTCTGAAGTTTCGGGCATCCTGAAGCCCCATTCATATCACATTTCTGGCCTCATCCATATTAATCCACTCTGGAGTTTTTGCTATTTTTAACCAATTTATCCATCAAAGTTTCAGACTTTTTCATTGTCTGGCAAAATACATTGTTACTCCTGACCCTGCTCTCTTGGCTTTTCTCTTCTTGTCGGTCATAACGACTGATTTTCCCCCTTTCCAAAGGCTATTATTACCTAAACAATTGCCCCCATATATTGCTCTACAGGTCTCCTATGTTCCCTTTGAAAAGTTGCATTGGCTCATTAAGTAAATGTGAAACCTACGATAGAGGGATGTTGTGATCCCCTTCCACAGGCGACCGTAGGGATGTGTGACCTGTGCAGCTGCAATGGGCTTATTACCCTCCTTTAAAGGGGTTGTCTCACTACAAAGGTTGCTGCTTTTTATGTTAAAGATCTTGCAAAACAAGTCACTTTGCAATATGTGTCTATTAACAGTGTCCTGTCACTTGTAGGGGCCTGCATCCTGCTCCTCAGGTCGCTATAGCTAAAAGCCCTGTTTGATCTCTCCCTGATAGGCTGCCAGCACGGGTTTTACTATAGCTACAGACCTGCTTCTATTTGAAAGCCTAGAAAGAAACCAGTAAAACACCCCCTGAATTCAAAGTGAAAACCAAGAAAACGGGACTGAGGTAAGAAGAATCAATGTAGTGAAACACCCCTTTTTAAATTAGGGCGCCTATCAACCTTTCAGCCTGGCTGCATAAATAGGAGTAGAAGCACTGTAATGGCTAATTGAATCCCACCAGTCCCATGATCACACTGGACAGCTCTAAATATTTTGGGCAGCAGCATAGTCAGATACAGGTATATTACAGGGGCTGATGTCTAAGGGGTCTAACTGAGGCTCTATCCAATTATGTTCTTGGCTCTTTCAGGATTCCTTTCAAATTTTTTTTGTGGCAAAATAACAAACAACATTATAGAACAGTTGAACCCCCTTCTCTTCCTCTACCATATATATCTATATCTATATCTATATCTATATCTATATATATATATAAGTTCCTCCTTTTGGAATTCCTCTAGTTGCTGAGTGCTCCAGACCCCGGATGCCTGGGCCTGCTACCATCTATCAGATGGGGATACAATTAAGTCATTATCCACACAAGACCAGGTGTGCGCTTAACCAAAAGAACCCGTTTATTACTACAGCATTTATACTTATATAGCCTTGGTAATAATGAAAATGATTTGACATGCCGTTACCCGGGAGCACAAAACTTTTTCAGTTACAGTGCATTGTTAAAAATAAGATACGCGGTTTGAGTTCTGTTACAGTTCAAAATTCCATAAGATACACAGCTAAGTTTTCTTTATAATGTCAAGGTCCTGAAGCAAAGGCGAGAGTCCTTGAAATTGTATCTTGTGTTGAACCATAAATTTGTTTCTTTTTTCGGACAGGACTTTAACCCTTACTTGACAAATCACAGACCCTCCTCCTCTTCTCTATCATATAAACCCTATATATCACAGACTCAGCTTCTCTCCTCTATCATATAACCATTTTAATCACAGAGCTCAGCTCCCTCTCCTCTATCATAAACCCTTTTATATCACAGACTCAGCTTCTCTCCCTATCATATAACCCTAAATATCACAGAGCTCAGTTTCCTCCAATCATATAACCAAATATCACAGCTCGTTTCCCTCTTCATATAACCTATAACACAGAGCTCAGCTCTCCCTCTTCATATAACCCTATATATCACAGAGCTCAGCTTCTCTCCCAATCATATAACCCTATATATCACAGAGCTCAGCTTCTCTCCTCTATCATATAACCCTATATATCACAAGCTCAGCTTCTCTCCTCTATCATTATAACCCTAAAATATCACAGAGCCAGCTTCTCTCCTCTATCATAAAAACCCCTATATATCAAGAGCTCAGCTCTCTCCCTATCATATAACCCTATATATCCAGAGCTCGCTTCTCTCCTCTATCATATAACCCCTATATAAAAAAAAACACAGAGCTCGGGTTTCCTCTCCTCTATCATATAACCCTATATATCACAGAGCTCAGTTTCCTCTCCTCAAATCATATAACCCTATATATCAACAGAGCTCAGCTTCCTCTCCTCTATCATATAACCCAAATATATCACAGAGCTCAGCTTTCCCCTCCCTGAAATCACATCCTGTTTTCAGATGGGCAGAGAAGCCACCTTACTTTTACTTAAAGCAAGACAACTGTAGTATATGATGAGAGAGTTTTCCTTCACCATGTGACTCTGCGAGGATGAGCTATAAGGATAACAGATTACCTCCCTCCCATTTTATCTCTGTAAGACTCGTCACAGTTCACTGTAATCACAATAAAGCCTCACAGCTCGGCCCTCGAGGGTCATAAATCCTCTTTATAACTGTGATGATTGTGTTCATACTGAGCTGTGATCAGAGCTGCGTCCTGTACAATCACCCATATAACACATGAATTACTGCTAGAGGTGCACCCTGCCCAGAAACTAAACCTTCAAGGACCAGGCAGTTATTTTTAGTTTTTTCTTCTCAGCTTTACGAGAGTCTTAACTTTTTATTTTTCCACCAGTGTAGAAGTATAAGGTTTTTTTTTTTTGCAAGATGAGTTGTATTATTTAATGCTACCATTTTGTGGGACATGTAACGAATCAAAGAAATTTTATGAAATTTATATAAGATGGGAGGGGGGGGAAAGAAAAAATGAGCAATTTTTTGAGGTTTTGTTTTGTGGCAGTATGGTACATGTCTACTTTATTCTTTTTTAACCAATAGATTTTTATTTAGAATTTTAAGAAAGTTTTACAAAATGGAAAAATTTCCCAACACAGGGGACCAAGTAATAAAAGCAGAAACAAACAAGATGTGGTCAGTATGATACTGGAGAGCCGCTGTGACATATCAGGCCTGAAACATGTAAGTGTGATGGGTTCCACTGCTGTGCAATGGACTTTTTAATTAAGAAATAAAAGTTTTTTTTTTTTTTTTTTTTATTCTGATAATCCTTTTAGGATTTGGATGATACTAGAGATACCAAATTTATATAGTTTTTTTTTGTGTTTTTATGTGTAAAAACATTTAGAAAAATCATTTGCATTGTTTTTATATACTTTTTAAGGTTTTTATTTTGTGGGTTTTAAGGTTGTTCACATCAAACACTTAAAATGTTCACACGGCTTAAAATGGGCCGTATTTCAGTCCGTAATTACGCGCCGGAGTGCGCAAATTACGGCTGGAATACGGCCCAGTCATTACGGTAATCCACAGTCCTCATAGAGAACTATGGATTACGTCTCCTCTCCCTGCTCAGCGAATCCGCCGCGGGGGGAGATAAGTGACATGTGAATTACCAGCGGCGTATACGCGCCGCTGGTAATGAAAGTCTATGGGCAGGCGAGGTGCCGGCCCCCCGCTTCCTTCCCCAGTCCCGCCCCCGGCCACAAGGCGTGATTGCGGGACGTAATTACGCCCTGCAAATAAGCCGTGTGAACCTAGCCTTAGATGGCATGTCGACAGGATATGCCACCAAAGCAGGGGCACAGCTACAGGGGGTGCAGCGGTAGAAGTCGCTAATGGGCCCAGCAGCCTGAGGGGGCCCCAAAGCCTTTCTGCCACATAAGAAGACACCAGCACTGTAAATGGCACATAGTAACTGGCGGGTCCCATTTCACCTTTTGCACTAGGGCCCAAGAGCTTGAAATTACGCCTCTGCATCAAAGTATGATAGGTGCGGACAGGGCCACCGTAAAGGCAGTACAGGGGGTACTGCTATACGGGGCCCCGTGAAACAAGGCTAGGGGTGCTGTGTCTGAGGCTGGGGTGCTGTGTCTGAGGCTGGGGGTGCTGTATCTGAGGCTGGGGGTGCTGTGTCTGAGGCTGGGGTGCTGTGTCTGAGGCTGGGGGTGCTGTGTCTGAGGGTACGGGTGTTGTATCTGAGGCTGGGGGTGCTGTGTCTGACTGGGGGCGGGGCGATTGGGTGGGGTTGGCAGAGGGCGGAGTTGACATGGGGGGTGGCCAGATTTTTCAGCTCTATGGGGCCATGAAATTTTAGATGGTGGCCCTGGGTGCGGGTCTCATAGGTGGGAACGGGCTCTCAAAAGTGTCAACTCAGAATGGAAAGTTGGTCAGACATAGGCACGACTCTTCATTCTGGTCTATGAGAATTCCAAGTACAGGTGAACATTTCCATAGAACGGAATGGAGACTAGAGTGCAAGTGTGACCAGCTCTAGATTCTGAGCCAAGATATTTGGCCTATTCCTGAGATGGGACCCACACTTAATACACTCTGATGGCATATTCTATCTTTATGCCATAAGTGCATAGTGGGAATACCCCTTTAAACAGCATGATCATTTTAAGGCTATGTTCACACGGCTTAATTGTGGGACGTAATTACGCCCCGCAATTACGTCGTGTGGACGGGGGCGGGGCAGGAGTGGGGGGCCGGCATTTCGCCGGCCCATAGACAATCACTGCTAGCGGCGCGTATACGCCGCTAGAAAGTGACATGTCAATTATCTCCCCGCCCGGCGGGGAGAGGAGACATAATCCATAGTTCTCTATGAGAACTGTGAATTACCGTAATGAATGGGCCGTTTTCGGCCCGTAATTGGCGCACTTCGGCGCGTAATTACGGACCGAAATACGGCCCATTTTAAGCCGTGTGAACATAGCCTAAAGGTTCAGGTTGTTATGGACACAGCCATACTAATTCTATGTATGTTTTTTATATTTATTTACATAATAAACCTTTTTTTAAACTGAGAAAAATTATGTTTTTTCTCTGATTTTAATATTTATAAATATTGTATTAAACATTTTGTTTTATACTTTGTATTTAGTAATTAGGATACATGATGTGATCAGAGATTTTAGGACCCCATACAGCTGAAGCATCTTGGCCCCAAACCATCATTAGTTCTACCTTTTACCATAGCAGCAGGTCTCTTTATTTAACTCCTTACCAACACAGTATGTACTAGTACGTCCTGGTGTTGGTAAACTCTATATAGTGGGATTACTCAGTAATCCCACTACATAGCAGGCTGGTACTAATTGCAGCTGACACCTGCCGCTAACAGCCGGAAACAGAGCCGGCTCCATTTCCTGCTATTTAACCCTTTAGACACCACGGCAATTGCGGGCATGGTGTCTAAGTGAATGAGTAACAGTACCGCGCATCGTTCATCCCCGTGACCGGCATCACCGTGGCAAGATCGGGGAGGAAAAAAAACGAAGAGCCATATTATTATATGTCAGGAAAGGGGTTAAATCTGATCAGGGTTCCTGACAGGAGTACTGCCCTGATAGCACCTTAGGGCATAGCTATAGGGGGTGCAGAGGTAGCAGTCGCTACCGGGTCTGCTCCCTGAGGGGGCCCCAATTGTCCTTCTGTCACAGCATTTTAAATGGCATGTGGTAGCTGAAGTGCCCCATTTCACTATTTGCACTAGGGCCCAGGATAAGCAAGTTACGCCTCTGCTAGCACCCCAGCATGCAATTGCATGCTCCCTGGTAAATGTCACTGCAAAACTTATGTATTACACTATATTGTCAGCTTCTGGTAGAACTTTAAAGGTATACTAAGGCTACATCTAGACGATTTACTGTTGGATTTTTAAGCAGTGAATCATCTGCAAAGACCTCAATAGAAAATTATAGAGAATGTTCTAATTTTTTTTCAAAACCGACCTCAGAAAATCCAAGCTGTGTAGATGAGGTCGGTTTTTAAAAAAACTTAGAACATTTTCTATAACCCATTGCATATTACTTGAAAACGGTGGATTATAGTACAGTTCAATTGAATGGGGTGGCCGAAATCTGAAAACCACAGCAAAAAAAAAAAACACGACAAAAAACGAACACAGAGTGTAAAGTACTGGTTGGATTCTGATTAGAACCCAACCAGTATTTTGTCCTTGCCGTGTAGATGCAGCCTATGATGACAGACGTCAGGGCCTTTTCAGGCCCAGCCGCCATGACAATCCATTGGCACCATGCAATCGCTTTGTGGCATCTACTAGGCTAATATAAGAAAGCCAGCACATGTATACCTCCATTGGAAAGCTGCACCATATCCTACTGTGTGTACCTACAATATTAGATGTTGCCACCCTATGTATAAAATATGAGTGGGGTCAGGGCCATCTTTTCCATTGTTCCATTGTTTTTTTGTGCAGAACTATACGTTGTATTTGGCATATATTGCTTTTAATCTATATAGGGAGGAATGGATGCCTCCATTTTGGTTTCCTGCACCCCACCCACTTTTCACAGGCTGTTATATGAATGCAGCTTGCACGTTTGGTGTTTTTTTATTTCTTTCTCTCTGGATAATGGAGGTCGGTTGACCCAATGAGAGGCCTGAATTTGGCTCTATTGAGAGATAAAGATAGCGTAGGACCACCCGACCTGAGATCACGTTGTAAGTTCGTGGATGACTTAAGCATTTTTTGATCAAAAACATGTGAACTAAGAATCTTAAAGCTTTTTCATCTTTTCCATTGGGCACACTAGGCAGTTGTCTGGGGGCCCTACAGGTATAGGGGCCCCAAGTGGTGTATATATGTCACAGAAATACAAGAAACATACGCTGGATCCCTTGGTTGGTTTTGCTTACTTAACTGTGTGTTTTTAGGATGTGTAAACAGTTAAAAACCATCAGTCTTGTAGGCTGCAGGCTTCCAACGTCCAAACATACAGTGGGTACAGAAAGTATTCAGACACCTTTAAATTTATTGGTCTGAATACTTATGACCATGTGATATTTCAGTTTTTCTTGTTTAATAAATTTGCAAAAATATCTACATTTCTGTTTTTTGCTGTGAAGGTGGGGGGTTGGGGGCAGAGTTTACATTAATGAGCAAAAAAACAAAACTTTTTGGATCTTACCAAAGGCTGCAATGAAAGAACGAGTGAAAAATGTAAAGGTGTCTGAATACTTTCCGTACCCACTGTAAGTGGCGTGATAATATGGGTGTGCTGGGGGAGGGCTTGAGGCATGCCAAGTGTGATGTCAAGTATTTGGGAAGGGCCCACTGCAGTGCTCTGCCCATAATTCTGTTAAGACGGCTCTGAGAGGGGTGTGAGAAGTAAGGTTATGTCCACATGACAAGTATTTAAGGTGGGATCCACATCTATTCCGACTTGAAATACTCATCTAAAACCGAAAAGGTTCTCCCATTTTTTTTAAGAGTAAGAAAACAGTTATAACATGTTCATTCTAACGTTGTGTTCCATGTACGGATTTGTGTCCATAACCCCATAAACATGAATGGACCTAGACTGGAATCCGCTGAAATCTTCTGGAAATAAAACAATCTAAAATCCACAGGAAATACTCATTGAAAACCTTGTCATCCGATGAGAATCAGCTTCTGTGGAGAAGAACGCTGCTTGGCTTCCCCAGGGAAAGCTCTCATGATGTAACCGTCCATAGATATCAGTGTTCTTCTCGTCTTCTGATACTTTTGGCAGCGGTCCCACACATTATATGTCTGTTGGGTCGCTGTCAGCAGTTACACAGACCTCAAGACAAGGAGAGGAAGGACATCTCTTCTCTGCCGCGGGAAGCTCCAGTGATTGCTGTTCATATATGAACAGTGCTTCCCGAAGTATGTAATGAATGGATCCCTATGAGGGATGCTATATCTTGGCATCTGCTGGCCATAGACTTACATGGTATCTGTAATATGGAGATATTGGGCGACAAGTATGAAACTGGACGCCGACACGTCAGTTCGAAATTCATATAGAGGAGCGTAGAATGTGAATGTATGTATGACCCTGTCGAATGTGGGCTCATAAATCTGGAGTGTGGTTTGACTTGCACAGCATAGCATATCTTTGGCGCATATCTTTGGTGCATTCAAAAGTGCCGTGTCTGGCGCAGGTTTTGGCATATGACTGTTCATACATCTATAGAACAGAGCTATGACAGTTTTTGGTGCAAGATACGCCCAAAAAAATGGTGCAGCCTTGTTCTTACATGTCACTCATTGTATCTACACAGTCGAATCACATTATTATGAACAGTTTAGAATAGCATGTAGCTCATGAAGGAAGTCATATGGGTTGAGCTGGCTTGGTGGGTATATGAGGTGTGTGTTAGGCTGTCAAAGGTTAAAGTGGTGAATTACAAAATGAGATGATTATTGGCTTTCAGGGCCAGGGTGTCGGTATTTCTGAAACTACGCAGGCATTGAACAGTTCTTGTGCTTCTGTTGTGAAAGTGGAGAAATGGCGCCATTGTGATTAAGCAACATGGAAACTGCAGAGCACAATGCGCCATTGATGTGAGGTGAACGTCTCCTATGAAGATGCGCAAGGAGGACTAACACACTACAGGGGAGCAGCTCACCACCAAAATGACCCAGGGGGTGACCAGACTTGTGTCTAACACAACAGTTCAATGAACCCTACTGTATATGGGGCCTCGGTGCAGACAGATGTCACTGCACCTCTGCTAACCCTACTGTGTATGGGGCCCCGGAGCAGACGGATGTCACTACACCTCTGCTAACCATACTGTGTATGGGGCCTGGAGCAGACGGATGTCACTGCACCTCTGCTAACCCTTGTCACGTACCCGGAGCGTAGAAGTGGTTTCCCACTGGCCCCACCGCAAGCAAATGGTGTAAGCCACGCCAGGGAACGGAATCTAAGTAGGTCCCGGTTTTCACCAGAGCCCGCCGCAAAGGGGGAAATGGACTTGCTGCGGCGGGAGTCTACCAGGTCGTTTACCCCTGACGTGACTTGCTTGCGGTGGCAGCCAAAGAAATAGCATGGTGCAAAATCGTCGGGCCCAGAAGGCAGGAAAAGGCGGCAAGGGTTTTCGGGGTCGTGGGACAGGCAGTAGGTCAGGACGGGCCCGGCAAGATGTGTGGTCGAGGAAAGGAAGCTAATGGTACGGTACACGGTAAATCAGAACAAGGCTTGGAAACGCTTTTCTCAGTAGGCTAAATGGCACTTAAGATCCGGCAACGGCCCCAGAAAGGGGCAGGCTTAAATAAGGGCAGTGACCGGCAATAGCCAATTACCGGTGCACTGGCCCCCCAAACTCCACAGAGCAGGCGCGCGCGCCTTAGAGATCGGGGACGCGCGCGCCGGGAGGCTGGAGCAGCAACAGGAGCGCGGCGGGGTAAGTAGGAGGGTGACTGGCCGGCCGGGTGAGCGTGCCCACCGCCGACATGCGGGCGGCGGTGCCGCTCGTCCCGGGGACCAACAGGTGTGCCCGCGACCCGGGATGGGGGTCGTGGGCCCACCTGTGACAGTACCCCCCCCTCCCGTTGGCCTCCCCCGCGTTCTGGCCGGGAGGAACCTCAGACTGAGGTTGCGATCCAGAATATGGTGTTCTGGCTCCCGGGACCTCTTTCGGCTCGAACCCCTTCCCCAGTCAATGGGAAAAAAACGCTTCCCTCTGACCGTCTTCACATCAAGAATCTCCTTTACCGTAAAGACCTGTGGCATCGGCCTCAGGAGTGGGAGGAGCAAGTACCCGAGAGAAGCGATTTAGGATGACCGGTTTTAGAAGAGAGACATGGAAGGAGTTCGAGACCCTCATAATGGGAGGAAGGTGGAGCTTGTATGCTACTGGATTAATGCGCTTAAGCACCTCGAATGGGCCCAGGAACTGGGGACCCAGCTTGTAGCTGGGAACCTTGAAACGTATATATTTAGCCGACAACCACACCTTGTCACCTGGCGAGAAGGTTGGCAGAGGTCTTCGCTTTTTGTCAGCATGTGCCTTGGTGCGGGCGGAAGCCTGGAGTAGAGAATGGTGCGTCTGTTTCCAGATAGCTGTCAGGTCCTCGACCAGCTCCTGCACGGCAGGGACCTCAAAGGGCACAGAAAGGAGGAGGGGTGGGCGGGGATGTTGCCCGTAGACAATAAAGAAAGGAGCAGCTCCAGCAGACTCCGAGTCCAATGAGTTATAGGAAAACTCGCCCCAGGGCAACAAGCTGGACCAATCATCCTGGCGCGCGGAGACAAAGTGGCGCAGGTAGCAACTTGGGTCTGGTTTACTCTCTATACCTGCCCATTGGACTGGGGGTGGTAGGCTGAAAAAAAGTCCAATTTCATTTGCAGTTGGTTGCAGAGGGAGCGCCAGAATCTGGAGACAAATTGAACGCCACGGTCCGACACTATGTGCCGAGGGAGCCCATGCAGCCGAAAAATATGTAGAAAAAATAGACTGGCAAAGTGAGGGGCTGAAGCCAGGCCCGGCAGAGGGGTAAAGTGGGACATCTTTGAAAACCGGTCTGTCACCACCCAAATCACGGTGTTGCCAGAGGAAGAAGGGAGATCCGTGATAAAATCCATGGCTACATGGGTCCAAGGACAGCTGGGTATAGGTAGAGGAAGGAGCAGACCTGCCGGTTTGAGACAAGGGGACTTTTCCGGACAGGAAGCGCGGACCCCCACGAACTCACGAATATCCTGGGCTGGGCCCCAGCCACCAGTAAATCAAAGAGATGAGGGAGAGGACCTCTGCACTCCTGGGTGACCCGCCATACGGGAGCAATGACCCCATGACACTATCTTCTTCCGAAGAGCTGGATGGACGTATGTCTTGCTGGGGGAATGCATTGTAGGTCTACCGGGTGCGGCAGAGATGCGTTCTGGAGGATAATGTGCGTGAGTGGACTCGTCCCCAGTCACATCCGAAGCACGGCGGGGAAGCGTCGGCCTTGACATTTCGTTCCGCAGGCAAAAATGAATGAAAAAATTTAAAACCCGGGGAAAAAGAAGAGAGACCAACGACCTGGCGTGGGTTTAAGCGTTGAGCAGTTGGAGATATAGCAGGTTTTTATGGTGGGTTTATAAATGCTGACTGGGTGACGACCCCCCTCCAAGAGATACCGCCACTCTTCCAGAGCCAGCTTGAGGGCCCCGAAATTTCCCCGGGGTCGCCGATAGAGTAATTCCTTTCAGCAGAGGAAAAACTTTTAGAGAAAAACCGCAAGGTGAGGGTCTTCCCTTTTGGGTCCTTTCTGGGAGAGTACAGCCCCGGCCCCCACGAGGAGGCGTCGACCTCGAGGAAAAAATGGTTGTTCTGGATCTGGCCCGGGGGAGAGCATGGCGCAGAGGCGAAGGCAGATTTTAACTTAGAGAAGGCTTCCTCTGCCGCTGGTGGCCAGAGCTTTGGATTGGCGTTCTTCTTGGTCAAAGCCACTATGGGAGATCCCAAAGCGAGGAGAAATGTGGTATAAAAATTGTCTATAATAGTTGGCGACCCCCAGCAATCTTTGTATGGCTCAGAGACCCACGGGGCGCGGTCACTGTAGACGGCAGACAACTTAGCGTGGGTCCATCTGCAGCCCTTGTCGGAAATGATGTAGCCGGGAATTTGGGAGGCTCTGCTGATGAAACAGGCACTTCTCAAAGGTTTGGCATAGAGGCGGTTGGCCCTTAGACGTCTGAGGGCTTGTCGTACGTGAACTTGATGGACTCAAGGTCGGGGGAGAACACCAAATGTCGTCTAGATTTCACAAACCACGCACTGTACAGGGAGGTCCCGGAAGATGTCATTGACGAATTTTTGGAAGACGGCCGGGGGCATTGCAGAGCCTGAAGGCATGAACCAGATTCTCCGAGTGCCCGTCGCGGGTGTTGAAGCGGTCTTCCATTATCGCCCTCACGTATCCGTATGAGGTTATAAGCCCCTCGCAGTCCGTTTAGTAAAGATCTTGGACCTCGTAGCCGGTCAAAAAGCTCCGTGATCAGGGGCAGAGGATAGTGGTTCTTTACCGTGATCTTGTTGAGGCCTCGATAGTCTATGCAAGTCCTTCTTAGCCACGAAAAAGAACCCGGCCCCAGCTGGAAAGGAGGACTTGCGGATGAACCCCTTCTGGAGATTCTCCTTGATATATGTAGACATAGCCCAGGTCCTCAGGGACCGACAGGGGTAAACCCCGCCACGTGGAGGAGACGTCCCAGGCAGAAGACCCAAAAAGGACAGTCATATGGGCAATGGGGCGGCAATGTCTCAGCTTGCTTCTCGAGAAGACGTCTGCGAAAGGCTTGGTAGGTAAGGAAGCCTGTCATGACTTAGAGACCAGGAAAGCGGTAAGCACGGCGAGGGTGCCACCAAACAGCGAGACTGACACTCCGAACCCCAACTCAGGACTTCGCCCGTCTGCTAGTCGAGCACGGGAGCATGGCGTTGCAGCCATGGAAGACCCAGGAGAATGGACGAGGAGGGGAAAGGGGGAGTACGTAGAACCAAGTCTCTCCTTGTGCAGTACCCCTACTTGTAGGACAGAGGCCCGTCACGGAAAACCGAATTGGATCCTTGAGAATCTCTCCACTGACAGAGGAGATGATAGGGCTTCTCCAGGGGGATCACAGGGAGAAATTTTGCTGGGACACCAGGGCAGCGTCCCAAAAAATTTCCAGCAGACCCCAAGTCCAGAAAAAACAGTAGCGTAAAACTGGGAACCAGGCCCAGTGCTGACGATTCAAAGGGCATGGTCAGGCGAGGAGAGGGCTTGCTCTCACCTAGGACGCCTCTCCTACGTTACCCTAGGTGCGCCCGTTTCCCGGACACTGAGGGCGCAGTGGACAGGATCTGCGGGAAAAAGGTCTGCACTGCCACAGTACAAAACAAAGATTCTCCTCACGTCTTCTGGTTTGCTCCGTTGTAGACAGGTGGGCTCTATCCACTTCCATGGCTTCCCCAGCGGCAGTGAAGAGGGCAACTGAGGCGGCCTTTGAAATACGGAGCCAGACGAGGGAGAAGGCCGGGGTCTTTGCCTTTCCCGTTCCTGCCGGAGTTCCTCCTGGCATTCCGAGAAAGGATGTCAATCCGAGTGGTCAGGGGGATAAGGGGCACCAAGGAAGACGGGAGATCCCGGGCAGATAGGGCATCCTTGATGCGGCTGGAGAGGCCCTTCTTGAAGGTGGCAGTCAACCCGCTTATTCCAAGATAACTCGGAAGCCAAAGTGCGGAAACGTACGGCATAGTCGCCTACAAAATGAATCCCCTTTGGGGCAGGTTTAGCAAGGCGGTCTCGGCAGAAGAAGCCCGGGACGTTCCTCGAATACACTCCTGAAAAATCGGTGAGGAATGTAGCCAGGTTTGCTGTGAAACCCGGATCGTCCCTGTCCCAGAGGGGGGTAGCCCAGGTAAAGGGGGCTTTCCCCCGGGGAGAAGGCTGAACACGAACGCCACCTTAACCGTTCGGTAGGAAATTGGTTGCCCATTAATTCGATATGCAGGGAGCATTGGGTGATAAAGCCCCTGCAAGCCTTGGAGTCTCCATCGAATTTGGACGGTATAGACAGACGGAGCCGTGGACCAGCGGTCGGAGCCGGAACTGGAGGAGCAGCGGGATCGGGTTGCTGCTGCTGAGCGGCCCGGAACTGCTGCATCATGGCGGAGAGATGGCTGAGTTGCTGGGCTTGCTGAGCGATCTGTTTGTGACTGCTGAGCCACAATGGGGCCCGGGGAGGTCACGGGCGGGCGGCAGAGGCACCTTGGCGGGATCCATGGCCGGATCTTAAATGTCAAAGTACCCGGACCCTAGAAGTGGATTCACTGGACCACCGCAACGGTGGTGTAAGCCACGCCAGGGAACGGAATCTCAGTAGGTCCCGGTTTTCACCAGAGCCCGCCGCAAAGCGGGATGGACTTGCTGCGGCGGGAGTCTACCAGGTCGTTACCCCTGACGCGACTTGCTTGCGGTGGCAGCCAAAGTATAGCGTGGTGCAAAATCGTCCGGCAGACTCATAGTCGGGGACAGGCAGAAGATCAGGACAGGCGGCAATGGTTCGTGGTCGTGGACAGGTAGTAGGTCAGGACAGGCGGCAAGATGCGTGGTCGATGAACGGAAGCGAATGGTACGGTACACGGTAAATCAGAACAAGTCTTGGAACGCTTTCTCAGTAGGCTAAATGGCCCTAAAGATCCGGCAACGGCCCCAGGAAGGGGCAGGCTTAAATAAGAGCAGTGACCGGCAATAGCCAATTACCGTTGCACTGGCCCCCCAAACTCCACAGAGCTGCCTTAGAGATCGTGGACGCGCGCGCCGGGAGGCTGGAGCAGCAACAGGAGCGCGTCCGGGTAAGTAGGAGGGTGACTGGCCGGCCGGGTGAGCGTGCCCACCGCCCGTGCGGGCGGTGGTGCCGCTCGTGCGGGGACCACAGGTGTGCCCGCGACCCGGGACGGGGGTCGTGGGCCCACCTGTGACAACCCTACTGTGTATGGGGCCTGGGAGTAGACAGATGTCACTGCACCTCTGCTAACCCTACTGTGTATGGAGAAGGGTCTGGATACATTTCTAGATGTTATAATATAACAAGTTATAGTGACCAGGATTCTGGAGAAGGGTCTGGATACATTTCTAGATGTAATAATATAACAAGTTATAGTGACCAGGATTCTGGAGAAGGGTCTGGATACATTTCTAGATGTAATAATATAACAAGTTATAGTGACCAGGATTCTGGAGAAGGGTCTGGATACATTTCTAGATGTAATAATATAACAAGTTATAGTGACCAGGATTCTGGAGAAGGGTCTGGATACATTTCTAGATGTAATAATAGAACAAGTTATAGTGACCAGGATTCTGGAGAAGGGTCTGGATACATTTCTAGATGTAATAATAGAACAAGTTATAGTGACCAGGATTCTGGAGAAGGGTCTGGATACATTTCTAGATGTAATAATAGAACAAGTTATAGTGACCAGGATTCTGGAGAAGGGTCTGGATACATTTCTAGATGTAATATAACAAGTTATAGTGACCGGGATTCTGGAGAAGGGTCTGGATACATTTCTAGATGTAATAATATAACAAGTTATAGTGACCGGATTCTGAGAGGGTCTGGATCATTTTATTTGATGGGGGGGGGGGGGGGGCGCCAGATTGGTGTCAGGAAGGAATTTTTTCTATAAAATGAGAACAATTGGCTTCTAACTCATGGGGTTTTTTGCCTTCCTCTGGATAAACAATATAGCATAATAGGTTGAACTGGATGGACGTCTGTCTTTTTTTCAGCCTTACAAACTATGTAACATTGTTTACACAATACATTAGGCTGTATAAATGATCATGCGTCCTAGGTCAACCACACTAGGGGGACTCAATGTTAAAGCAAAAAAAACAACATTTTTTTAAAGCATAAAAAATATAAAATATTAAAAGTTAAAATCTCCATTGAACACCATAGAAAAAAAAAAATCCAAATGACAAAATTATGTTTTTTTGGTCATTTTACGTGCCCTAAAACTTGGAATAAAAGTGATCAAAAAAGTTGCATGTATTCCAAACTGGTGCCAACAGAAAGTACAATTTAGCCCACAAAAAAGTGCTCCATCACTCTATCGGCGAAAGTCTAAAAAAATGATTGGTTGCCAAAAATTGCACAGCGGCGAAAATTTGAAAAATAGAAAATGTGTGGATTTTTTTACGGTACCAAATCATAATGAAAAGCCTGTGTGTTTGCCCAATTTGCATCAACCTACAGAATACATATGAAACCTCATTTATTTACCATGCTGTTTCAAAGCCAAAAGCAGCTTTCATTCATGCATCCTCACTCTTAAGGCATGTTCACACGGCTTAAAATGGGCCATATTTCGGTCCGTAATTATGCGCCGAAGTGCGCCAATTATGGGCCGAAAACGGCCCATTCATTACGGTAATTCACAGTTCTCATAGAGACCTATGGATTCCGGCTCCTCTCCCTGCTCGGCGAATCCGCCGGGCGGGGAGATAATTGACATGTGAATTACTAGCGGCGTATCCGCGCCGCTGGCAATGCACGTCCATGGGCCGGTGTCGTGCCGGCCCCCCGCGCACTCCCCCGCTCCCGTACCCCCGCCCCGCCCTCCACACGGCGTAATTGCGGGCGTAATTACGTCCCGCAATTAAGCCGTGTGAACATGCCTTTACTGGTCAGTCTGTGGGTGATTAGCAGTTGTGACTTGAGAAATGCTACATGCAATAGATGCCGCTGCAGAGTCCAAGCTTTTTTCCCTTGAGCCTTTTTGTATGTATATAAATTTCAATGAAGACCAAGGTCTTCACACATCTACATGATGTGGTTCCCTATTGAGAGACATTACCCCTTTTGCGCTGCACCAGGAGCATCTCATCTAGCCAACTGATATTCTACTCTGCACTGATGAGGGGCAAACACCTACAGATGAATTATGGTTATGAGATTAATCCCATTTACATTGCAAGACTTATTGAATTGGATGTGACTTGAGGAAAGCTACATCCTGTAGGTAACGCTGCAGAGTCTCAGCTTTTTTCCAATGAGGCTTTTTGAATACTCTTATATCTCTGTGTTGTGCTGTACCTCTGTTAGGCCATGTTCACACGGCTTAAAATGGGCCGTATTTCGGTCCGTAATTACGCGCCGAAGTGCGCCAATTACGGCTGGAATACGTCCCAGTCATTACGGTAATTCACAGTTCTCATAGAGAACTATGGATTACGTCTCCTCTCCCCGTTCGGCGAATCCGCCGGGCGGGGAGATAAGTAACATGTGAATTACCATCGCCGTATATGCGCCGCTGGTAATGAATGTCTATGGGCCGGCCCCCCACTCCCTCCCCCGCTCCCGCCCCGCCCCCGGCCACACGGCATAATTGCGGGGCGTAATTACGTCCCGCAGTTAAGCCGTGTGAACATAGCCTTATTCCGTTGAGAAATGTGTTAATTAGTCAGCTGGGTGTTACTATTCCAGTTTTCAAAGGGGTGTGTCCCTGTACTCACTGACTGGACAAAGTCCCACCGTGCAGGGTCACATTCCCCATCGGTAACACCCAACTGACAGATTGGTAATGATTTTCTAGGAGGTATAAACGGGAAACTAAATAACATACAGATTTAATGATATATGCTCTAGAATTCTTATTTATTGGGGCATACAAGTATTTACTCAAACAGACATGTCAGGAGTGGCCACAGGTCAAATCTGCTGCTTATATAAGAATTAAACCCCTGCGTTAGGATAAGACCACATGAACAATCTTTTAGGTGGCCACAATGCCAGAAAAAAACCATGCCAGGTAGCCTATAGCTGCGGTAGTAGTGACATAGTGATATAGTTAATACGGTTGAAAAAATACGCAGTTGATACCAGAAGTTTCCATCCACTATATAAAAAGCCCCATCTGCAGGTTTTTCTCACTATTTGACATAAAATCAGAATAAACCTTCCCCGTTTTAGGGCAATTAGGAACCAAAACTATTTATATTTGCCAAATGCCAGAATAATGAGACAGAATTTTTTAAGACATTTTTATTTCTTTTTGCATTGTCTCCCCCCCCCCCCAAAAAAAAAATCCCATACACAAGACACCTTATTTCTTCAGTATTTTAGTATTTCTTTTTTATTACTATAATGTTACATTTTGACCATGGATTTTTTGGCCCTTGCCAGTGAATCCTATGGGAATATGGCAGAAAAAAAATTAATCCAAAAGACTTGCTGCATGAAAAAAAAATTTGATTAATAAAAGTCACTGCTCTGATTTTTTTTTTAAAAGTGCCATGTTTTCTTTATCTTGCTGTAAACTTTGAAGTGACATATACATGCCGTGTTCTTGAACTAAAAGAAAGGGTCATCAAAACTGCCAACATCCATTCTAAAGAAAATTCCATTTTGCACAACCCTCCGCAGATTAAACTACAGTCGGACTAGGGTGTCTGGGGCTCAGCAGTGAAGTTTATTCTTGGGGCCCACCAGTGGAGTTGATTCTTGGGACCCACCAGTGGAGCTGATTCTTGGGGTCCACCAGTGGAATTGATTCTTGGGCCCAGCAGTGGAGTTGTTTCTTGGGACCCACCAGTGGAGTTGATTTTTAGGGTCCAGCAGTGGAGATAATATTTGGGGCCCACCAGTGGAGTTCATTCTTGTGGCTCATTAGTGACGTGGATTCTTGGGGTCCATCCTACAGCTACTGTACATGAATGCATATTTTGCCCACTTGGAGTTTCCCTGCTCCCTTTTGGGTTACTAATTTAAACCAGATACCCATACATATTTGAGGGTTTTATTGGCTGATTGTAGCTTTAAGTAGAATTAACAAGTTTTTTTTTTATTACTATCACATTTCTGCCCATTTAAAAAAAAAAAAAAAAAAAAAAATTACACTCACCTCTCCCCTCCTTTCAGCATTCTCTGGTCTTCTGTTTCTTCCGAACATGGACGTCACTGATGCAGCCACAGATTGACTACAGTAGTTATGCTGCAATCAGCAGCTACAGCAGTGACTTCACATGATTGAGGAGAGGGAGGATGGTGCAGCGCTGGAAGGAGATGAGGGGAGAGGTGGGTGTCATTTTTCTTTTATTGTAACTAGACAGCAATATGCTAATAAGATAAAAATGAAGAACTCCTTTAATTCCGTATATGATTCTGGGGGCAGCCATCTTGGTTGAGCTGTTTTTTTACAGCATTTAAAGAGATGCTTTACAGCAGCTACATGGGCGTAGGATCCTCTGTAATAGAGCTGACTCACTGATTTCTATGGTAGAGTGTTGTGGGCATACTTTGTGACCTGAGAAGAAGTCAGTGTGCAATGAGGAGGAGAAGGGGGGCTGTGACTATCTCCTATTGTGAATAGTGGCTCTTGTGTTACCTGCAAATTGGTGTAACCTTTAAGTGTATTCCTGCCTGTGACTTAAAAGGGTTGTCTCATCTCAAAGTTTCACAGGATGCATGGATGAAATAATGCTGCTTTTCTCTGTTACTTCCTGCTCAAGCTGTCTGTAATTAGCATATGAGCTCCATGTATTCAGACTTCTCTGTTTATAAGTCTAGATTAAATAAATTACCTTCTCTGAGGTCCAGAGAAGCTTCTGAGCCAATGTAAACAGTAGAGTAAATACTGTCTTTTGTCTGAAAGATCAGATAACACACAAGCTTACTCCCTGCTATGAGATAGAACAAACAGCAGGGGATAAGGAGTACACAGGTTGGCCACTTGGGGAACCTGAAACCCATCAGAAGGTGATAAAATCACTTGTAGCTCCTTAACAAAAAAGAACAAAGCAATATATTTGGAAAACATCTTCATTTAGTGTTTCCGACATTTTGAAAGCTATTCTTTGTAGTGAGACAACTTCTTTAAATTCTACTAAACCTAAAGTTATAAGAGAAGATGTTTCAGAATTGTCATTTGACAGGAAACACAAGGATTTACTAAAACAGACAAGTCAGGTCCTCTGCCCTGTACTATAAACAGGCTTGGACTGGCCCACAGGGTAACATGAGAAAACACCACTGGGCCCCTGAGCATGGCAGACCTAGAGTTTCTTTCAAACTACATATACTGTACATCCTTGGGACAGGCAGAGAGACAAAGACAAAAAACAAATGGCAAAGTATAAGAGACGTATACAGGAGCTGTAGGGTGGACCCCCAGAATCAACTCCACTGGTGGACCCCTAGATTGAAATTCCACTGATGGGCCCTAGGCCCCCCAATCCGACACAGACTATAAGGTTGAATTTTGAGTTACTGTTGTAGCATACCCTTGTGTAACAGAATGGCTGGAGTAATCAGTGACAGTTATGGATGTTTTTGGGAGTTGAATACTTTTGCAATGGACTAATATTAGATATTTTAGAGGGATTTGAGGAAAAAAAATAGATTTGCAGTGAAGATCCTGTTTGTCTGCTTGTGTCTTACCGACTAATGTTGTTTTAAGACACTTGGCAAAGTCTTGATCTTCATGTGATGACGTCAAAGGAAGCCAAAAAATTCAACAGCGAGGATGGAATTCAGTGAATGTGAGCAGTGGGAATAGACTACGTGAGGTGACAAAGGTTATTTAGTGGAAAGAATTGGACTGGGATGAGATGTTACTTGTACTTCACTTGTGTCTTCTAACACAATATGGAGTAGAAGTAGAGCAGATCCAAGCTGGAGGTGCTACTCTTGGCAACCAATCCGATTACAGATCTAATTTTAATTTGTGATATGATTGGTTGCTATAAAAGCCTGCCTTTCATTATCATGCACTCATTGACCAAAAAACTTAGTACTCAAGAAATGCTACGATTTTTGGGCCATATTCACCACTCAATGGCTGAATTAGACAAAACCCAGTAGCAGGCAACTCTGGCCAATATGCTACCTGGGAAAAATTAACAGGTGCAGCTAATTGCTGAGCAGCAGCTCACACACCCCACTGCTAGGGGAACAATTAGATGATGAAAAAATGCATTAACTTAATACCTGTTCACACCAGCATGCAGAAAAGCCACAGTATAATGCTTGGGGAGATTGCACAAATGAAAAATACCAATAAAACAACCATTCACATGGTGGTTGCTGGCACTACAATTGCATATAAATAAGGCGATACATGCATTATACTGTGGCTTTTCTGCATGCTGGTGTGAACAGGTATTAAGTTAATGTGCAGTTTTTTATCATCTAATTGTTCCCCTAGTAGTGGGGTGTGTGAGCTGCTGCTCAGCAATTAGCTGCACCTGTTAATTTTTCCCAGGTAGCATATGGGCCAGAGTTGCCTGCTACTGGGTTCAGTCTAGTCCAGCCATTGAGCTGTGAATATGTCCCTAAATTTGTAGTGTTTTTTGAGTAAGTAATGTCCCATTTTTGTATGTGTTTTTTACCCAAGAAATGTCAAGTTGCTGCAAAGCTGGAGGTGACAGATCTGTACAAGTGGGGACTGAATAGATACTAGTTCTTGCCAAAAGGCTCTCAGAGGCTACTTTCGAGCAGTGTACCTCTCGGTGAGAGATCATTGACTATTAGGGGCCATTCACACGGCACAGGACAAATACTGGTTGGTTTATCCTATTTTTGTGCCGTGCACACGGCCGCCGGGGAATGGCTTTTCTCCGCGGTTTGCGGAGAAAAGCCCTCCTCCTTCACATATGCATGTTCATATTCTGTCCAAAAACTGAACAGGAGAATGAACATGTTCTATGTTGTTTTTGGACCACCGGCGGTCTGAAAAACCGCCGGGCGGAAAATCCGTGCAATGGGAAACGCTGAACGGATTTTCCATTAAAGTCCGTGTACAAGTTTTTCAGCCGGTGTGCAGCCGGTTTTTATAACCGAGAACTGCTGAAAAACCGGTGGAGACATGGCCTTAGGGTATGTTCAGACGGCGTCTTTGTGGCGTATAGTGGTAAGTCCTGTGCGTGCCACTATAAACCGGGTGATTTAGAAGTATGGCTGTACTTCTAAAACACTCTGTGCTGGCTCCCATAGACATGTCATTTCTTGCTCCTGGCGCGCCAGAGCGTTGTGAATTGCCATATTTGAGGGCCGTACTTGAGACACACATTTGAAGACATTTTGCCCAGTAGCTAAACTGAGATTGTACACATCCTTGGACTGAGAGAAACAGGATGGTCGTCTCGATGAATGGCCTGGTGTGAGTAAGCTGTTGGAAAGTGTGGAAAGCAAGGGTTATGTTAGGTCATGCATTCAGCAGACAGGATTATTTGATCCAACAAAAAGCACAAGCAGCTCCCACAGTTTCCTTGTCCACTATCCAGACACAGGTGGCACCTTCATTACACACCCCTGTCTCTGCCTAGATATTTCCTGAAGGAAATCTGGTGTTAAAGCACCCATTCAGTATCCTGCCCCTGACAGCAAACCAATGTAACCTTCATGTGCAGTGATGTCATAAATGAGAAACCTGGACCACTATGGACTTAAACTGTATTGTCTCCAGTGATGAATCTTTTTGGGACCTAATGATGATCGGTTCAGGTATAAAGGCTTTGTGGTGAGCGATTCAATCCTGCCTTTGCTGTGGAGCAACACATTCTTGTGTGATGGTCTGGGAGCCATGGCATACAATGGTCGATCACCGCTAGTAGTGATACAAAGGACACAGCTCATTGACAGTGCCGTAGCTACAGGGGTCGCAGCGATCGCACTTATGACCGGGCCCCTGAGCCAAGGGGGCCCCGCGGGCCCCCGCTCGCCACACGCTGCATCGCTGGCTCAGATAGAGCCCGCTATGCAGCGATTGCTGCCTGCGCGGTGCAGGCGCCGATTAAACTAAGCGGCCGGCATACACTGATACTGGCCACTTAGTACAGTGAAGGCCGCGGCTGAGATCACCTGATCGTGCGGCTGCCTCCTCGGCCGCACAGTCGTCATAGGCTGTGCGGCCGAGGAGCGTCCCGGCACTGGCGGCGTGAGCAGGGAGAGGAGACGTAATCCATAGTTCTCTATGAGAACTGTGGATTACCGTAATGACCAGGACGTTTTCAGCCCGTAATAGGCGCACTCAGGCGCTTAATTAAGGACCGACTTACGTCCTGGTTTAAGACATGTGAACATGGCCTTAGGATTCTTTCACATGGTGGGTTTTGGGTGCGTTTTTGATGCGGTTTTTTATGCGTTTTTTGAGCAGTAATGTACAGCACTAATTGCTGTGCCTTTCTGCATCAAAAACGCACAAAAACGCACCGTGTGAAAACACCCTTAGGGTATGTTCACACACCGTGTTGGGTCCGTGTGAATATATGTTTTTAGATACGTGTTTGGATCTGCCTGTCGAACCCCAAACGGACCCAAACACGCATCTAACAAATAGCAAAGTGATTTACATTGCTTTTAATATGAGACACGCATCGGTGTTCACACGAGTGATCGCCAATGCGCGTCTCATTGCATCTTTTGGATCTGTTCCAAGAATTAACATATCATTTCTTGGTCCGAAAGACACAGCAGGAGTCCTATAATAAACTATAGGGTGCGATCCTGCTGCATCCAACACAGATCCAAACACACAGCTGCATGTTGGATACGTGTTGGATCTGTTTAGGGTCTGATTGCCAATGGATCCAAAATCCTATCCAGAAACGCCGTGTGAACATACCCTTACTGTGCGTTCACTGCGGATTGAGTAGATTTTGGCCACATTAGGATTGTACCCCGCTATTATCCCAACTTAATGCACATGCATCATTTTCTACAGTTGGCGGCAAAGTGCTAAATTCCCTCTGCAATTTGTGAATTTGGTCAATTGCACTTTTTTTCTAGACAAAAATGTTGCACAAGCGACGGCCTTTGACTAATCGCTAGGTGGAAACGAACACCTGCTGATAACAACATCTATCTCCTTTTATCTGTTCCAGAGCCGTGTGCCTCGAGGGTTATAAATAGTGTGTGACCTGAGCACTCAGAGAGGGATACCGGACCCTGTTATTGTCAACCATTTATACAGCATCTGCCTATGTAAGTTCCCAATTATAGAGCCTTTCGCACCATCTGCTTGTATGTGCTGCAGATTTGTCTCTGGAGCAGATGGAAGACATGATGTTACTTGTTGTAATGCCCAAAACAGTATGCAAGTATATATACTTCACTGTCATTGAGACAACACGTATTTTAGTCTTGTATTTTTGCGCGAGCCTAAAAAGAATTGACATGCCAATTCTTTTGGGCATATACGCATCATCAAATTATTAAAGGGGTTTTGCTATGAAGTAAAATTGATGTAGGAAGCTTGCAAATTAAATAAAAAACATTTTCACCATTCATCATTACTAAAAATTCTGCACCATTTTTGCTACCTTATTGATCCATAGTGTACAGCTCGTCTCCAGGGGATACGACCAGTGACGACAGCTCTTCAGTCCTGGCCACACATGCTCAGACATTACCTCTACTCTCAGACAGCTACTGTCAGTCTCTTCCCTGCCTAGTAATTACAAACACACACTGGTGAGCGAGTGTTCAACCCCAGGTGCTGTCATTCTACTTAAGTCCCCTGTATTCTTTAGTAATTAGCCAAACAGTGCAAATAAATGAAAACAAAAAAGAAACCTCAATCAGGTATGTGCATTGAGACAAAAAAAAAAAGTACGTTTGGCTCTTACAGAGATTTGAACCTTGAACTGCTGTGACGGAAGGCAGAAGTGGTAACCATTTAGCTACATTGTAGCTGCTCACATTGCTTTACATAAACTGACCTTTGTAGGACTAGCGTTAGCACACTATGGAGAAAGGCATGGTGATATCAAGCCTGCTGGGTCACATGATACGCAGTTCAAACAAATCATATACGACCCCTTTTGAGCACATTGAAAGCTAAAGATGGATAAACCAGGCATGAAATGCCTTTGTAGCAAAACTCCTTTAAGTATAGAAGGCAGAAATCTGCTTTGGGCCATTGCTCGTTGTAATCGCATTGAAATTACACGCTTGCAAGGTGGTTTGCGGTGTGTCTGTACGAGGGTTGATTGAAAACTAAACAAAATTGGCTCAATTGCCCATAGCAACCAATAACAGCGCAGCATAGCAACCAATCCCAGCACTGCATAGCCACCAGCCACAGCATAGCAACCAGAGTGCAGCATAGCAACCAATCACAGCACAGCATAGTAACCAGCAACAGAACAGCATAGCAACCACACCATAGCAACCAATCACAGCACAGCATAGCAACCAGTCACAGTGCAACATAGTAACCAATCAGAGCTTTCATTTTCAAGAGCCAAATGTAACATATACTCACATACTGTGACATAAGATGGCGACATTTTGGTTCCAACGCCCCAAGATGTCACTAACATAAAGGAAAATGGAGATTAAAGAACACTACAAAGCTAACAAATACAGATGAAGCAAGTCCTTCTATATAACATCAGAAAGAGCTGCTGGAAGCTGACCACTAGACCGCCAATCACTGCATGCAACTCACTAATACATGTAAGATCAGTACAGGACATGTAGTACCGCACTGTACTGTAGAGAGGTGTTATAGACTGCCAATCACTGCATGCAACTCACTAATACATGTAAGAGCAGTACAGGACATGTAGTACCGCGCTGTACTGTAGAGAGGCGCTATAGACTGCAAATCACTGCATGCACCTCACTAATACATGTAAGAGCAGTACAGGACATGTAGTACCGCACTCTACTGTAGAGAGGCGCTACGAGACCGCCAGTCACTGCATGATTGCACTAATACATGTAAGAGCAGTACAGGAGATGTAGCACCGCACTGTACTGTAGAGAGGCGCTACTAGACAACCAATCACTGTATGCACCTCACTAATACATGTAAGAGCAGTACAGGACATGTAATACCGCACTGTACTGCAGAGAGGCGCTACTAGACCGCCAATCACTGCATGCACCTCACTAATACATGTAAGAGCAGTACAGGATATGTAGCACCGCACTGTACTGTACAGAGACTACTAGACCACCAATCACTGTATGCACCTCACTAATACATGTAAGAGCAGTACAGGACATGTAGTACCGCACTGTACTGTAGAGAGGCGCTATAGACCACCAATCACTGCATGCACCTCACTAATACATGTAAGAGCAGTACAGGACATGTAGTACCGCACCGTACTGTAGAGAGGCTACTAGACGGCCAATCACTGCATGCACCTTATTAATACATGTAAGAGCAGTACAGGACATGTAGTACCACACTTTACTGTAGAGAGGCGCTACTAGACCCCACCTCACTAATACAGAAGTTTTATGAGTAAAATGTTCCCAATAATTGGTTGGACCTTCCATTAATCACATGAGCCGCAGATCAACAGTGTCTGGGACATTGTATAGTGAGTGTAGGTGCAATATAGAATGTCCCAGGAAAGACCATTGAATGGTGAAACTGTTGGGCCCTATGTATGAAAACTGTCTATCAGTAAGGCACTCTTTGTTGCCCATAGCAACCAATCAGCGCTCAGCTTTCATTTCATATAGTATTCTGTGAACATAAACGCTGAGCTCTGATTGGTTGCTATGAGCTTTGATTGGTTATATGGGCTCTGATTGGTTACTATGGGCTCTGGTTGGTTGCTGTGAGCTATGATTGGTTGCTATGGGCTCTGATTGGTTGCTATGGGCTCTGGTTGCTATGAGCTATGATTGGTTGCTATGGGCTCTGATTGGCTGCTATGGGCAACAAAGAAAGTCTTACTGCTAGACAGTTTTCATACATAAGGCCCATTGTATCCTCAGGCCTTTCAGTAACTACTGTATCACACCGGTAAGTCTGAATGATCTTGGATATGAGAACAAGTTTCTAGAGCCACCTAAAGCCACGTGACTCAACAACATACAAGACGAAATCATCACAATGGCTGCAATAAATAGAATCAAGGTTGCGTGTAGGATTCTTTTTGCCTTCACAGACTATTGAATGATAAGGTCTAATGTGACAAAGAAATAAAGTCCATTTACAGTCATGTACAGTGGGGAAAAACAGTATTTAGTCAGTCACCAATTGTGCAAGTTCTCCCACTTAAACAGATGAGAGAGGCCTGTAATTGACATCATAGGTCGACCTCAACTATGAGAGACAAAATGTGAAAACAAATCCAGAAAATCGCATTGTTTGATTTGGAAAGAATTTATTTGCACATTATGGTGGAAAATAAGTATTTGGTCACCTACAAATAAGCAAGATTTCTGGCTCTCACAGACCTGTAACTTCTTTAAGAGGCTCCTCTGTCCTCCACTCATTACCTTTAGTAATGACACCTGTTTTAACTTGTTATCAGGATAAGAGACACCTGTCCTCAACCTCAAACAGTCACACTCCAAACTCCACTATGGTGAAGACCAAAGAGCTGTCGACGGACACCAGTCACAAAATTGTAGCCCTGCACCAGGCTGGGAAGACTGAATCTGCTGTAGGCAAGCAGCTTGGGGTGAAGAAACTTGCACAATTGTTGGATGACTAAATACTTTTTTCCCCACTGTACTATTGATAAATATGCCAAAATTGGAAATTTTTTGTAACTTCATTACACCTTCTTCTCTATTCGTTATAGGTAAACCCTTCCATCTGCCCAACCAGCACCTAGGGTCGCCACATGAAATTTCAGGATCCTAAACAGCTGAAGAATCTGCGCCCCCCCCCCCCACCCCGCAAACACCGCACCCACAAAACCCATAACCCCGCCCCCAGCAACCCATCCCTCCCCAACCCTACAAAGCATCCCCCGCCACCCAACCCCAGAAAAATAAATGCAATTGTGCTGTTGTTTTTGGATTTAGTTCTTGTTGATTTACACACATTGGTTTATCTGAATTTTGCGGGGCAGTAATAAACAAGGGGCCCCAAAACCACCAATGTCACCACTACATGTTTTCGAGCAAAAACCATATACCCAGACCAATATTGCCAAAAAAACAACAATATCAAATGGATCCTCTTTTAACCACGGGGGAGGGGTTTTTTCTTGCTGCGGCGGGAGTCCCCCCCATCCTACCCCGACGCGACTTTTTTTGTGGTGGCACCGAGGTTTGTGAGAACAAAATCGTTTTGGGAACCCGTACAGGGGCAGACAAAGACAGGGCAGGGAGCAATGGTTTGTGCGAGGACGGGGCAACTGGTCGGGACACATAAAGCAAAAAGAAAGCTTCAGAACACTTTTCCCCCGTGGAAAATGCACTAAAGTCGGCAAGGGGGTCAAAGGGGGGAGGGTTAAAAAAGGGGGCATGCCGGTGAAAAACCAACCCATAGTTGCCAAGTTTTAAAATGGGAAAAACGAGAGTAAAGAGGGCGGCCGCGATTTTCGCCCCACGAAAAATTTGCATGGACACCCCATTTTTTTGTGCCCGTCCCTTTAAAAAGCCACACCCACCCGCCAAAAAACATAATGGGTTTGGAAGAAAGCCCGGGAATCCCTTATAGCCAGGTATACCCCCCAAACCAGGTATGCCCCTTACAGGCGGTAATGCCCCCCTGTACAGGAAGCCCCCCCTTTTTAGCCAGTAAATTGCCCCCCCTTTTTAGCCAGGGAGTCCCCCTTTAAAAAGTCAGGTATTCCCCCTTTATATCAGGTAGTTGCCCCCTTTTTGTATCAGGGATAGTGCCCCCTTTATAGTCAGGTATTGTGCCCCCTTTAGTAGCCACCAGGTAGGGAGTTGCCCCCTTTAGTAGCCAGCCAGGAGTTGCCCCCTTTAGTAGCCACCAGGTATTTCCCCCATTGTACCAGCCGGTATTTCCCCCATTGTACCAGCCAGGTGTTGCCCCCCTTGTAGCCAGCCATTAATTTGCCCCCTTGAGCCAGCCAGGGATTGCCCCCATTTACCAGCCAGGTTTGTTGCCCCCATTGTAGCCACCAGGTAGACCCCCCCCCCCCCCCCCCCCATTTAGCCAGGCAGAGCCCCCCCCGTAGTAATAAAAATAAAAATATAAAATTTCCCCTTACCTTACCAGGGCCCCGCAGCTTCCGGCCGCTCCTGCCCATCTCCCAGCGACGCAGGGGGGTGAGAGCAGCCCCCGTCATTCCCCTCCCGCTGACCTTATCAGGCGCGCCGGGTTGCTGTAATACAGGGCGGGGAGGGGGGGGGAGCGCTCCCCCCCGCCTCCCCCCCGCACAGTGAGACCGCACCAACCACTTCGGCGCCGTGGCCACTTAAAGGGCCCCCCCGCCAAATGGCGGCGGGGGAAATGCAACTCCCCCCGGGGGGCGGGGGGGGGACCCCCCAAAAAAGCGGGGCCCCCCCACCAAAAACGGGAGATTGGCATTAAACCAATCACTTTGCCGGCCCTTTAAGTTTTTAACATAGCCCCAGGGATTGAAAGGCAAGGCCCGGACCAGGGGCATTGACTGGAGCGCGGGCAGGGGGAGTAGAGCGGGATAAAGTGAACACGCCCGCGGGGCCCGACAGGGCCCCTTCACCACAAGACACGGTTTTGGTCGGAGAAACCCGGGGACAGACCGTTAAAACCAAACAACAATTTTTGCTTTGCACACCCCAAGAAATTTTTTTAAAAAAAATTGACCCAAAGGGGGCACACTGGGTGGCAGCAATATACTTTACACTTTAATCAGCACACCCCTTTAACTAAAAAAATTCACTCCCTGAGGTTTGGGGGGTCTGAACAGGGGCCCCCAAAGAGAGGTATCAATAGAGTAAAGGGTTTCCCCCCTCAAAAATTTTAGGGCCCCTTGCTGATTGGGGGTGGGCAAAGCAGTTTTGATCAAAAAATTTAGGGAAATAAGAAAACCCCAAAAAAATTTTTCAATTTTCCTAATTTTGCCAAAAATGTTTTTTTCAAAAAAATTTCCTTAAAGTGGGCCTTTTTTAAAATTTTTTTAAATTAAATAGTGTGGGTGCTGATTTTTGGAATTAACCGGTAATACTGGCCAAAATCCCTCACCACAATCCAAACTTTCAGGCCCTATTAAAAAGAATCGAACAGGTCTGTAACAAAAGTGACCTGAAAAGCTGATTCAGGGCCCCTACCCGAAAGGGATATCAAAAGGTTTGGTTTGGACACTGTTAATGGGCATATATTTCAAAATGACTTGTTTTTGGAAAAATCTTTTACATAAAAAGCAATCCCCCATATTAGACAACCCCCCAAAAGGGCCTTTTGGGTTCTCAGGCAGATTAGCAGAGGAGAGCCCTGGCGCTCTCCTCTGCTAAGAATGGGCAATCTGACTCCTGCCTCTGAACGCTCGGAACTGAGGGCCCGGGCGTTCTAAGGAATAATGTGGAGGGCCCAATTTGGGGAAAAAATTTGGGGTATAGAGGAATAGCAGCTGCTACGGAGCCCACGTCCTTAAAAGGCCGGGCCCCCCAAAAGACGTGACCCCCCTAGCAAACTGCTATTACCTCTGCTACCCCGGTAGTTCTGCCCCTGCCTGTAAGCAGGGTCACTTTTAATTTAGGGAAAAATTTAAAACCCCCATGACGGGATCAAAACATTTTCGCCCATTTTTTAACTTGCAATGGAAATGTTGGGGAAAAAAGAAAACCACCAGGAAAAGCTGTTTTACAGATGGGTTTTTTCATTGTTTTGTAGGTGACTCTGGTTTAAAAAATTTCCCAGATTCCAAAGGGCCCTTTTTTTAAAGGGTTTGGGCATTGATTTTGGGGGCATGAGAGAGACAGTTTTTCCTTTTCTGGGGTACAGCTAATTTACATAAAATAAAGGGCAAAAAAGAACCCCGCTGAAAACCCCCAAAAAAGGCCTCGTTCACAACCCGGGTTATTTCGGACGGGAATTTTTTTCCGACGGAAAAAAAACCCTCGCAAATTTTCCCCCCAAAAAAGTCAAAAGCCTATTTTCTATTTATTTCAAAGAAAACGGCCCCTTTGTTCACACGACGCAAAAATCCCGTTCCGGATTGCCGCCCGCGGATTGAAAACGGCAATCCGGACGGAAAAAAAAAATTGACATTCCCAAATTTTTTCCGGACGGATTTACCACCTACAATGATTGTAG
>JAODAL010046663.1:0-30689 GCA_025379985.1 Phyllomedusa bahiana
CATTGTAAGAATTGTTTAACTTAAAACTGTGTTACTGTTAGACACTATTGATAAATGTGGCACATAGTATTTTGGAGCACTGTGCAATATAGAAGGAAGCAACAGCCCAATAATTGGGGGTAGAAGCAGGATGAGGAATGTGTGTATTTCAGGAAAATGTAGGGAGAATAAAAAAAGAAAAGAAGCCAAAGATGTCTGGGCTGCAAACTTTGCAGACAGCAAGTGGTGGCTAGAAGTCTTCATGGCAGTCTCAGATGGGTGGAAAAGACAGGAAAAGTGAACATCTACAGTCAGAAAAGATGTCAGCTGCTAATCAATCACTACAATCACTTATACAGTCTGCAGAGCAGCTTTGTAGAACTAGTATCTACCACTAGATCTACTACTATACAATCACTGTATGGGGGTAATATTGGTCTTTGCACTGTGGATAATAATATTATTAAGTCACTATATAGTGGAAATCGTAGTGGTCATGGTATAGCGGTATTATTAGGGTTAGGTATGGTGGTTTCAGTGGTCATCTTGGTCTCTAGTGGGTTTTGCTAAAGTAGCATGAAGGTAATTTTTAATCACTGAATGATGATAATATTTACTATATATGTAAACAATTTTTTGGGTTGGGCATGTACTCCTTGTGCCTCTAATCTTTTAAGACCCAGGAATGCCTCTGGAAGCAGTAGAGATTAGCACTGTTCTGCTGTGCTCCCTGAATTATAAATCATCCAAATGTTACCATGTTGTTGGTACAATATCTTAGCATTTAGTGCTCCACTATTAATTTTGCCTAGGACCACACCTCGTATGAAGGCAGCCCTGGTTAGTATTTATGGTATATGTTGTAAGAATGCTGACACACTTTTAAATCATATTTGCCTGCAGAGGCGTACAAACGCTGCTTCTTCAGGTGTAGGTGTGTTGAAATTATTTTTACAATTTTTACTTCCTTATTGGCAAAATCATAGTTACATGCTTTTCGGCACGTCTCACCAGGACCATGTGAAGTAACATAAGTAATGATCTTTGATTCTGAGTGCAGTCAATAAAGAGACTAAAGCTACATTCTTGCCTCTGTTACTAACCTTATGTCCTGAGGCAGCAGAATCCGCAAAACAAACCAATTAGGTGTTTTTATAATATTTGATTATGCTATAGTTTGATGTGCAATTCTGCTGTGTTGGAGGGAGACATTGTTTTTCATAACATGGGACTGATGTATTATAGAAAACTAGAAGGACAGGGTAGAGAGAACTGTTGCTAATGTATGTAATTTACCACTGATTGCTAGAAGGACTAGGTGTGTGCAGCTTTTTGGCTCTGGATGTAAATATTGTTTAAACAGAGTAAAATAAAACCAATAATAGATAAAAATGTTTACAAAAAACAACAAAAATATATACATAAAGATAAAGAGTACACATACCCCATTTCCCCGAAAATAAGACAGCGTCTTATATAAATTTTTGCTCCTAAAGATGCACTATGTCTTAATTTCAGGGGATGTCTTATTTTTCCATGAATAAATTATAGCATGCGATACTAGTGTGTGTTTGTGGTGTGTATTTTGTGTGTTTTGTGTGTTAGTGTGTTTATATATATATCTTAAAGTTTAGAGTCACAAACCATAGGATATATGTATGTAAAGGACATTTTATGGCAGCTGCAGTGACTTATCTCAAAGGATGGCAAATGTGACATGCTGGGTCTTGTAGAACTAGAAGTTCCAGCGTGCCCCATCAGCCATCCTGTGAGGTGTGTGTGTCTGTGTGTGTATGTGTGTGTCTGTGTGTGTGCCTGTCTGTGTATGTCTGTGTGTGTCTGTGTGTCTGTCTGTGTGTGTGAGTGTGTATGTCTATGTGTGTCTGTCTGTGTGTGCCTATGTCTGTGTGTGTGTGTCTGTCTGTGTGTGTGTGTGTATGTTTGTGTGAGTGTGTCTGTCTGTGTGTATCTGTCTGTGTGTGCCTATGTCTGTGTGTGTATGTATGTCTGTGTGTGTGCCTGTGTGTGTCAGTATCACTGCTCTGTTCTCCCCTCCATCCCTCACTTAATTGTACAATATCTCCTGTCCTGGGATGTTCGGGACCTGTGTTGACATCACAGTCACATGACCTCTCTGCACAAGTCCTTCAAAACTCTAATGATTTCCACTATGTCTTATTTTTGGGGGGTGCCTTATATTAGGGAATTCAAAAAAATCTCTGCTATGTCTTACTTTCGGGGGTGTCTTATTTTCGGGGAAACACGGTACACAGAGAACGTTAGACAGTAGGCCTCCTGTGACATGATTGCAAGGTGATTGCAAGGTGCTGTTCAGTTGCCATTACAGCCAGGAGCCTAATAAAGGCCTCTACGGCTGTCATGTTTTTACTGCTATTACACCCTAGTATAGACAGGGTGTAATAGGAGATCAATAATATACAATAGTACTGCCATATATACAGTACTACAAGCAACCAAGTGATCACATGTTTAAATGTTAATGTAAAGTTTAAAAAAATATAAATGTGATATCACATTTATCATATGAGTAAAACAATAAAGAAAAAAAACACAATTGTTATTGTCATGACTGTATAATATAATGAAAATTAGATAAATATGGTATTATTGGAATCGTACCAACCCGTAAAATACATATAGCATGTCATTTATTCTGAACAGTGAACTCCATAAAAACAAAACTTCAACTAAAATAGAACAATTGTATTTTTTTTTTTTTTTCACAAATAATTTTTGGACTTTTCCCAGTAAATTTCCAGGTAGGTCACTGGTAGTAATGGAAAACAAGTCAAGCCCTCATACATCTATGTAGATGGAAAAATAAAAAAGGTGTGGCTCGTGGAAAGCAGAGATGAAAAAATAAAATTTAAAAATCCAAAAATTGCTTTGTACTTAAGAAGTAAAGAGGTTTTCTTAGCACACTGCTTAGCTTTTAAAATGTAGGGGGAAGGTAAATAAAGACTATTATCAAGTACTTTTCTGTTTTGATTTTGCTTTGTTCAGGAGATAAAGTAGACTTTACTGATTGTGTACACAAGTTTCTCTAGGTTACTGGCAACCTCTCCCTGCTCTTTCTCTTATCTAATGGATCCAAGTTGCTGTCAGTCAGTCAGTCTGACCATGGTAAGTCACTCCCTTCTGAGTCTTATCTCTAGCACAGAAGCTTTGTTTATCTGAGTTAATGACAACTTTAAGCCTCAGAACTCTGTAGCCTTTTGCAATACATATTATAAATCTTCTGTAGTCATGGCACTGCAACAGGAATAGCTTCGAAGAGCAGAGCTGATATGTCAATCACTGCAATAGAACTATCCACAGCCTAATGAGGAAGCATGAGTCAGAAGCTGCTTGTGGCTCTGTGAAACAGCATGGTCAGAAAACCCTTTTAAAGGGAACATAGGTCACATAGGTTATTCCCCCCTTGCAGAGGGCAGCACAAGCTAGTGTCAGACCTGCTGTTTCCAGTCCTGTGTCCCTTATTCTGTAAGATGCAGCAGTTTTAGAGCATTTACCCCTCAAATCTTATTCATGAGTAGGTGTCAGCCCTGCCCACAAAAGACTAGCCCTGCCCACTTAAAGTTATTCACACGTTTCTACATAGTCAAAGTAATAAAAATGCAAAGGAATTACCCTCACAAGATTAAAAGCATGACATAATAAAACTTAATAAACTTTATGTGCTTCGCACGTGAACCCGTGCTTCCTCAGAAGGTATACTTTAATCTTGTGAGGGTAATTCCTTTGCATTTTTAAAAATAAAGTGACAATTTTTAAAAGAAAGCCTCAGACTTTGTTGTCTCTTCCACGTGTGCCGTGTCCTTCTTTTTCCTTTTTCCTGCATTGCCGTCTACCCATTATCGGATCCACGATTGGAGTACCAGCGACCCGTGGCTGCCATATTAAGGGCTACGGAATACAAATAGCCCTGCAAGTGCTTATGAGTGTTGTGCCTCTAAAGTAAGAGCGCAACTTCAAAAGGTGAGTGAACCTTTATTCTTTTTAAACAAATCTTCTTTTTAAACTACTACACTATTGTGCGCCCCCTCCTTTTTTCCTTTTGTTCTTCATATTCAAAGTAATAGGTTTATCAGTTAAGGCGAGCGGAGCTAGCCTCAGGTGGGCGGGGTTTGAAAAAAACTGACTCTTTGAATGACTGGTTGAAAACTGCAGATTTGAGCTTTAAAGGGTAGTCTCCCCTCAAAAAAGCTTTCAAATTGAGGGAACAAAAAAAAAAGACATTTTCCAAATAATGCATTGTTCCTCTGTTTTCCCTAAAGAGATACAAGTGAATTTATTACCCCGGCTTTAGTTCCCTCAGTAACTGACCGTAAAAAATCCCTGGGGCTGTTTGTTCAATGAAAACAAAATGAGTCATCAACAGGTTGGCAGTGTCAGTCAGTTCCGTGCGCCAGACAGTAAAAAGCTTATTTATCCAAGTAAAGCTCTGAATTAGGGCTTTGTTTTGGGGATCAGATAAAAAATCCTTCCGTTTTTGGAACAAATCAATCTAATTTACATTGAAAGCAAAACTTACTGTACAAGAAAGGAGTTATGCAAATTAGATAAACCAGGAATGACAGAGAATTTCTTTCATGATTCTTTGAAACCCTGGGGGGGAGAAACCCTTTAAATAAAAAAAACTGCAGCTCTTACAGAAAAAGGGACACAGCACTGGAAACAGCAGTCTGTCACTAGTTTGGGAGTCCTCGCAAGGGGATAAATATGGACAGGTTCTCTTTAAAGGCGTTTTCTCATTATAATGATTAGCTTTAAACATGTTGGCAAAGGTAAATAAAGACTATTATGAAATACATTGCTGTTCTCAGTTCACTTCGTTTAGGAGATAGAGAAGATCTTATCTCTTGTTTGGGTATATAAGCTCCCCTCAGTTACTAACCATCTCTCTGCTGTTATTGCCCCAGCTGCCCTGTCTGACTATGGTAACCTCACATCCTGTTGTGTGTTATCAGTAAAAAAAGGAGCTTCTTTATCTACTTTATTGACAAACTTTAATCCTTTAGAGTAGTGTTTCTCATCTCCAGTCCTCAAGACCCACCAACAGGTCTTGTTTTCAGGATCTCCCACAGAATGCATTAAAAATTAATGATATCCCCGTGTCAGGATCCCCCCACAGATGCATGGACAATAATTTTTCACCTGTGCAATACTGGGGAACTCCTAAAAAAACTTGGCCTGTTGGTGGTTTGAGGACTGGAGTTGAGAAAAACTGCTTTAGAGTCGTAGCCTTCTTTTTTTTTTTGACAGCCATCTAGGAATAGCGAGTTTTTTTCCAACACTGCTGTAGAACCACCCACCCCCCGAACAGGAATGTGGTTGAAGCGGCTTTGAAGAGAAACTCTGAAAAACACATGAAGAAAAACCTTTAAAACCGTGTCTAAAACCAATGTTGTAAGGATGTAAGTCAAAGTCATATTGTGATCTTTCATAACAGATCGGTTGTGTGGTTGTGAAAAGAGTGGATTGTCTATGGGTCAATCATATCTGAACTTTTTTTTTGTTAAAATTTTCTGAATGTGCCCAGAGTATGTATGGGTCACATCCAGACAGAGTATGAATGGGGGGCTGCTTCCATAACTTTCATAGACTAGAGTGGAGAAAAACACAGCATCCGATCTTGCAATAAACGCTACATACACTTTCAAACTTATACAGATGTATCCTTTGAAATAATTATCTGAGAGGGAGGGATTGAATAATTTATGAATCTGTGTGGTAGATATAAAGCTAGATCTATAAATACAGTGAGCCGCAAAAGAATTCATACCCATTAAACTGTTCTTCATTTTTAAATGTTTCAGCTACAAACTTAAATGTATTTACTCATATTTTGTGTAACAGAGCAAAACAAGGTAGCAAGTATTTGTGAAGCGTAAAAAAATAAATTTCTTTTTTAAAATTTTTTTCAAACGATGGACATGCATATGTATTTTAGCCCCTGATTTTGAATCATTTTTTCTTTTTTTTTTAAAACACATTTTTTTATTGATTTTTTCCAGAATCATAAAATTACAAAAACACTTTTTTAATACGGTTTTTAAACATTTGCTAAGTGACAACCCCCTTAATCGGGGACATACATTTTGGTAAAGGGGAAAGGGTTTTTAAAAAAAAACACCTTATGTAAGTAAACAAAAATTTAAGTTTGACATTAAAAAGCGGATCTCCCCGTATAATTTCCCTCCTAGCCCATTTTTATAATATCCCCAAGATAAAATAACTTGGGATCTCTAACGTCTCAGGCATAGCCCAAATTTCCCGTTCTCTGCAAGATGCCGGGAAATGCCCCTCATCACTCTCCGTTCCCCCTGTCTTTATGACATAGGCTCAGGAAATTTCAAGAGACAAGGGCCCTCCTCCCAAAGTATGTCATAGTTTGGGGCAATCTTTTTCTTAACACAACATTCCCCCGCGTTTGTGCTGTCATCCGTGTAATGGAGACAAAAACGTATTTGTCAATACGTCCCTTGTGCCAAATCACCTTGGCTACTGCGGCAGCCTCTCGCTATCTGGGATACCTCACCCAGCCCTCCTCCCTCTCAAGGCAGCCTATCTTAATCTCCTCTAAGAGGTGAACAAACCCAAGGGTATTAGGCCGGATCGGTGTATAACTCGAGGAGGTCCTTGCTCCCCCCCCCTATACCCATTCCCAAGCATCTCTCAGAATTTCGAGCCCTTAGTTTTGACATTCACCTTTTTTTCATTTCATAGATTCTGTACGTCTGGGGAATAATTTTTAACCAAAATTATATAATAAAGTACACAAATTGTACGTGCATACAACAAAAACTGAGAGAAAGATGGCGTCCCCCGACTAGGATGTATGACCGTTACTGTCACTTTACCCAGCGGATGAGAGCCGCTTTCGGAACCGAAGGGTTACTACCCGAGGAAACCTTGAGACCTGAGCACATGGGGCCACTGGGTGGGGACACTCCAGAGGCGCTCCTGTCCCTGCTTCCACGAGGCCAACCTGTATCTTTGTGACTCACTCTCTATCCCTATTTTAGCAGGTAGTATTTAGCAGGTAGTAGGTAGGACCATCTTTATCTACAATGACAGCTGGGTTATGTTTCTACCAGCTTTGCATATCTAGAGGCTGGGAATTTTTTTCCCATACTTCTTTGCAGAAAAGTCACTCAAAATTTTTGGCGCGTGAAAAGCAAATTTTTAAGTTATCCACGAAATTTTCAGGGGATTTAGGTTAACGGACGGGCTATTTTAACACATGAATATGCTTTCATGTGAACCATGCCATTGCAGTTTTAGCTGTAAATTTAGAGTTGTTGTCCTGCTGGAAGGTGAACCTATGCCCATTTTCAAGCTTTTTCACCCCAAAAACGGTTTCCTGTGAATTGCCTTGTATCCATGCAACTTTCCATTAACTCTGATTAGCTTCCCAGTCCCTGCTGAAGCACCCCACCATGCTTTAAGGTGGGGATGATGTGTTCAGGGTGATGTGCAGTGTTTGCTTTTCTACACACACAGCATTTGGCATTTTGGCCAAAAAGTTAAATTTTGGTTCACTCAAGACCCCTTTCCACTGCTTGCTATGTCCCTTACAAAGGTTTTTGCAAACTGCAAACAAGACTTCTTATGGCTTGCTTTCCATAGACTCTTCCATAAAGGTCAGATTTGTGGAGGACTAGACTAACAGTTAACCTGTGAACAGATTCTCCCACCGAGTGTGGACTTTGCAGCTCCTCCAGGTGACCCTGGGCCTCTTGGCTGTTATGCTGCTTAGTGCTCTTCCTGTCTGGGCTGTTCGTTTAGGTGGACTGCCATATCTTGGTAGGTTATCAGTTGTGCCATACTCCTTCCATTTGTGGATGATGGATTGAACAGTTCTCCGTGAGATGTTCAGAGCTTTGGCTATTTTTTTTTTAAACCTAGTCCTGCAATACACTTTGCCACAACTCTGGTGGGCCCGGGTTCGTTCTTTTGGGTTTTATGATGCTATTTCCCCTATTGTTCTCTATCACATAAAATATCAATAAAATAAAATTAAGATTGGAGCTATAATGTTTAAAAATGAGAAACAATTAAAGGGGTATGAATACTTTTTCAACCCATTGTAAGAAGGTATATAGAATACAGTGGACAGTTGAGAAGAATGATTCTTACCTGCCCTCATTTTCTGTTTCTATATCAGTGGACCATAGCATACACAGAGAATATGCCATAAATGTCTGGTATATGCAGGTCACACCTCTGGACATTTGATTGTCTGTACTCAGAAGTGAACAGTGAGAGCCTTGCATGCATGGTCACCTGTCCTTTTGCTTCGGCCGCAGCTAAAAAGAAGATGAAGGGTAAGGGCATGTCCACACGGCAAAGGTTTTCGGCCGGTTTTTCAGGCGGTTTACGGGTTGTTCAGACCGCCTGAAAAACCGGCCGAAAATGAGCACAATGGTGCTCTATGCAAAACCTGTGCAGCAGTCCCCACTCCCAAGGTTTTGCCCGCCGGACGGTTTTGCCGCCGGCGGTCCGGCGGCAAAACATTGTAGAAGCACAATCTTCCGTCCGGTTTTCCCCGACGGAAGATGTGCTTCTCAATGGGAGGGTGAGGGCTGTTCTCCGCTCATCGCGGAGAAAACCCGCCCCCCCCCCCCCGCTGCCATGGGGACGGGTGCAAAACAGGACAAATACCGGTCGGCAAACCAGCCGGTATTTGTCCTGTGCAGTGGGAATGCGTCCTAAGGGGTCCAGCATCCATTGGATATTGATGACATATTCTGTGGAGAGATTGACATGTCCAAGATGGAGATAACTTTTCAAGTCAGTTGGAGTGGTGAAATAAGAACCAGCTGCCTCTAGTTTTATGGTAATTCTTGTTGTACAGCCCTAGTCTAAAGCACAGGATGGAAGAACAAACAATATGGCTCCTTGAGTATTAATGAATCAGTGACCACTTGCCATAGTCATGGTTACCCCTTTATCTCTGTTTCATAGTATTGTGGGTTTATACTTATAACACAAATGTGACAAACATCTTGAGGCTAAGTTTTGGTCACATGGAAATTTTTGTTCAGGTTGAATCCAGAGGGCTTGGTCTATTCCGAATCATAGCCTCGGTTTTTTTGGCTCCACTCCTTCTTAGAATGAAAGAGCAGTGAACCTTAGTCAAAAGCATTTTCCATCTACAAGTACTTATTCACTGCCAATGTGTAGACCTATGCTGCTACTTATTCATAGTTTCATAGTTTCATAGTTTGTAAGGCCGAAAAAAAGACAAGACGTCCATCAAGTTCAGCCTGTTGTGCTAAGGTGTTGATCCAGAGGAAGGCAAAAAATCCCAATGAGGTAGAAGCCAATTGTCCTCATTTTAGGGAAAAATTCCTTCCCGAATCCAATCTGGCAATCAGAAAAATCCCTGGATCAATGACCCCCCTCCAGAATCCTAGACACTATAACCTGTTATATTATTACGCTCCAGAAATGCATCCAAACCCTTTTTGAACTCTGTCAGTGAATTCACCATGACAATTTCCTCTGGCAGAGAATTCCACAGTCTCACTGCTCTTACAGTAAAGAATCCCTTTCTATGTTTATGTAGAAACTTTCGTTCCTCAAGACGTACAGGATGCCCCTTGTTCTAGATACAGCCCTGGGTATAAATAAATCTTGGGAGAGATCTCTATATTGACCTTTGATGTATTTAAACATATTTATTATGTCCCCCCGAAGCCGTCTTTTCTCTAAACTAAATAACCCCAATCTTGCTAATCTTTCTGGGTATTGTAGTCCACCCAGTCCTTTTATTATTTTTGTTGCCCGCCTTTGTACCTGTTCAAGCTCTACAATGTCTTTCCTGTGCACTGGTGCCCAAAACTGAACACAATATTCCATGTGTGGTCTAACCAGTGACTTGTATAATGGGAGAATAATGTTCTCATCATGTGCCTCTATGCCCCTTTTAATGCACCCCATAATCCTATTTGCCTTGGCAGCTGCTGTCTGACACTGGCTGCTACAATTAAGTTTACTGTCCACCAGGATTCCCAAGTCCTTCTCCATGTCACTTTTACCCAGTGTTTTTCCATTTAACATGTAGTCATGTAATGGATTTTTCCTCCCCATGTGCATAACCTTGCATTTATCTGTGTTAAACCTCATCAGCCATTTCCCTGCCCAGGCCTCCAACTTATCCAGATCCCTTTGTAATAACATATTATCCTCTATTGTGTTGATTACTTTACAGAGCTTAGTATCGTCTGCAAAGATCGATATTCTACTGTGTAATCCCTGTGTAAGATCATTAATGAAAATGTTGAAGAGGATAGGGCCCAATACTGACCCCTGTGGTACCCCACTAGTAACAGGGATCCAGTCTGAGTATGTACCGTTAATTACTACCCTTTGTTTTCTATCAGTGAGCCAGTTACTTACCCACTTGCACACATTTTCCCCCAGTCCAAGCATTCTCATTTTATTTACCAACCTTTTATGTGGCACCGTATCAAATGCTTTAGAAAAATCTAGATATATGACATCCAGTGCCTCACCCCGATCCAGTCTAGCACTGACTTCCTCATAGAAGCTGATGAGATTAGTGTGACAGGACCGATCCTTCATAAACCCATGCTGGAACGGCGTTATACATTTATTTTCAGTGAGATACTCCAGGATAGCATCTCTGAGAAAACCTTCAAACATTTTACCTACAACAGAGGTCAAACTTACCGGCCTATAGTTTCCTGGATCACTTTTTGACCCCTTTTTGAATATTGGCACCACATTTGCTATGCGCCAATCCTTTGGGACATACCCCCGTTATTAGACAGTCCATAAATATTAAGAATAGGGCCTATCTATGACATCACTTAACTCTCTTAGACAAATCCCCAGGTCCAGATGGCATACACCCACGTGTCCTATTTGTCTATTTTAATCTTCTTATTGATTACCCAGAATTCACCAGTTATTTTGTCTGCTATAAATGAACCTTTGCAGCATGAATAGCGTTAGCATACTCGGTTTGTTTTCCAACCTTAGTTCTTACAAGCCATGACCAGTGATTTCTAACTGAAAAGAAGCAGAAAAACACATTTAATAAGATATGACACAAAGCTGAAACATGTCAAGAACAATTAGAGCTGCATTAGCAGTTTGCCTGTGATATGCCTTGTACTCAAACACAAGTGACCCCTGAAAGTACATCTTTCAACATAATGTACTATAAATGCCGCAGCTTGTATGCCAATTTAGACACATCAGTGGGATTCTAGATAATTCTGCTCATTAGTAATATTTACTTAGTAATTTACACTAATTTAACTCAATTTTTTTTCACTTTGAATTTTTTTTCTAGTATTTGAAATACTGCAAAACGTACTAAATTATGTTGTGTACAAAATTGTTTCACTTAAGGGCTGCATGAAGAGATATGTATTATCAATGTTGTCTCATTAAAGGGGTATTCTTGTTTTATGAATTAGCTTTAAACATTTGAACAAATGTAACTAAGGATCAATACCAAATACATTGCTGTTTGTGCTTTCCTTCAGAGTTAGGAGTAAATCTCCTACTTTTGCAGATAAGCTTCCCAAGTTACCGACAACTTCTCTCTGCTGTTACAAGCGAAGCAGTCGTCGGGATGATGACTCACTACCTGCTCTGTTCCTTATCTTGAAAGACCAGAGCTCATTTACTTTACTTACTGACAAGTTTTAACAGTTTACAAACCTCCTGCACTCATATCACTGTAACAATCTCAGTTAGGAATACCAGAGCGGGTATGCCAACGACAAGGACCATGTTTCTTTTGAAATAATGGCTTCTTCCTGACGCAGTGGCCTTTCAGGCCATGTGAATACAATTCTCATTTCACTGTGGATAATGACACAATTTTACCAGCTTCGACCAGCATCTTCACAAGGTCTTTTGCTTTTGTTCTTGGGTTGATATGCATATGTTAGACCATAGCACGTTCATCTCTGGGACACAGAACCCTTCCCCTTTCTGAGCGGTATGATGGCTGGACATTTCCAACCTGTTTTTACTTGTATAATTGTTTGTACAGATGAACGAGGCACCTTCAGGTATCTGGAAATTGCACCCAAGGATGATCCAGACTTGTGCAAGCCCACAATTCTCTTCCTGATATCTCAGCTGTTTTCTTTAGACTTTTCCATGATGTTACGCACAGAAGCAGTATGTTTCTGATGGGCATATAAAATACATCCATAGGTGTGTCTCTCAATAACTTAGATGTTGCCAATAATCCTATCAGAAGATTCCAAAGACATGACATGACAGTCATAGTAATTCTAGTGTAGGTAAACTTTTGACTTTGCAGAAAGTAATACAAATGCCTTAAAAATTCTCTCTCTCTCATTATTCTGATATTTGGCAAATATAGATAATTTTGGTAATCCTAGTTGACCGAAAATGGGTAAGGTTTATTCTGATTTCATGTCAGATTGGCACTTATACCTCGAATTATTATAGTCAGGTGTATAGGGCCCCCCAGTAGATAGCTAGGTATATCGGGCCCCCAGTAGTTATGCTGTATAATGTAGGTAAATAATCCCCTTTAGTAGGTAGGTATATAGAGCCGCTCAGTAAGAAGGTAAGTGTATAGGGAATCTAGTAGGTAGGTAATTATATTTGGCCACCCAGTAGGTTGGTAGGTATACTGGGCCCCTAGTATGTAGGTAAGTATATAGCACCGCCTGGAAGATAGGCAGCTATATAGGTCCTTCTTGGTAGGTATGAAGGCATACAGGCATCCCATTATAAATAAAAAATAATATCCACCTCTCCCCCTCCCCTGGCGTGATCGCTTGTGCCAGGGTACTGCTCCTGGCATGTTCTAGGCCATAAGCCTCAAACTGGGTGTTTTAGGCTTGGGGCCTAGGACAGGCAGCCCTGCAGGTGACGTAATGACATCACATCATTGTTCCACTTGCTTAGTGGTACACGGCAGGGGGCATATAGTTTTCTGCCCTGTTATACTTTTCAATTGTAGGTGTGTCACATGGAGGTGCATACGCACGATTGACCGTCGGGCTTGTGCAGTTGCCGTCTGGAGCGGAGATAACTCCATTCCCGGTGGTTTAACATGTTAGCTGCCAGGAATATCGATCACAGCAGCTAAGGAGTTATGGCAGAGGGAGAAAGCTCCCTCTGTCCTACATTAAAACCCCAGCAACGAAATTGTGATGGTTGCCATGGCAACCCGGGGGTCAGACAATGACCTCCGGGTTGTCTGTGACGTCATCCTGCCAGGCCCTGCTCGGGGGTAGGGGTGGGGGTGTAGTCTGATAGAATGACTGATAGTTAGGATAATACATTGCAACATAGACATGCTGCAATGTATTATACCTGAGTTATACGAGCGATCTAATGATTGCTGAGTATAGTGTTACAGTGTAACAAGTGAAAAAATAAAGTAAAAGTGAAAAAAAGTAAAAATAATAAATACAATAAAACATGCACACCGCCCTTTACCCTTTACAAATACCAATCACCCCAAAAAAGATCCAAAATTAAAAAATGTAAAAAATGACAGAATTGCAATTTTTGCTTAACCTGCTGCACATTAAATGGAATAAAGAGGGATCAAACAGTTATGTAAATGCCAAAGTGGTACCAATAAAAACGTCGGTTTCTACCGGAAATAAAAAAAACCTTACACAACTCTGTATATGGAAAAATAAAAAAGTTATGGCTCTCAGACTATGGGAATGCAAAAACATGTTTTCTTTTATAAATAAGTGTTTTTATTGTGTAAAAGCGTAAAACGTAAAAAAATATACAAATTGGGTATCGCTGTAATCGTATTGACCTGTGATTAAATCTAGCATGTCATTTATACCACACGGTGACTGCTGTAAAAATAAAATAAAAAACACTACCAAGATTGTTGTATTTTTTTCATTCTGATAAAACCTTGATAAAAAGAGAACAAAGCGTTATATACACCCCATAATGGCACCAATGAAAACATCAACGCATTTCACAAAAACAAGCCCTTAATCATCTCTGTATACAGAAAAATAAAAACGTTATGGCTGTCAGACTATGACAACATAAAAACACAATATTTTACAAACCCATTTCTATTGTGTAAAAGTAGCAAAACATAAATTATAAAAAATTTATATCATTACAATTGTGCTGAACCCCATAGTACAGTTATCCTCTCATTTATACTGCATGGTGAACAAAATAAAGATGAAACCCAAAAAGCAATGATGGAACTGAAGATTTTTTTTTCATTTTAATGGCCCGAAACTGTAAAAAAAAATGTAGAACACCTGTGTGCCCAAGTTGGACAATAAACCCCTAAATGAGATTCCTTATCCCTGGTCCTTAAAAAAATCAGTGTTACAAATTTTCTTGAAAATGTAAAAATTTGCTACAAAATTAAAGAGCCCCCGAATGTCCTAAAAAATAAGAGATTGTTTAAAAAATGATACCGACATAAATTAGATTTATGGTAGATGTTCATTATTTATTAATTTGTTAGGTATGACTATCTGTCTTTCACACAGAAATTTTGATATTTTTCACAAATAAACAAGCATTGTTTCAACAAAAAATTAATTGCTGACTTAAAGTACAATGTGTTCCGAGACAACAGTCTCAAATTCATATGAATAGGTAAAACCATTAAAAAGTTATTCTCTGATAAAGTGACACATGTCAGATTCAAAAAAAGGGTTTGGTTCTTAAAACCAAAACAGCCTTAGAACTTAATGAGTTAAAATATAAAATATAATACAAAATTTTAAACGTTTAAAACTTTTTTTTTTACTTATACATTTAGGGCGTCATGTATGAACTTTGGTGCTGACAGACCAGTTCTTAATAGCTTTAAGGCAGTGTAGAATGCACCAGAGTGTACAGTAGGAAAAAAAAAATATTTAGTCAGCCCCCAATTGTGCAAGTTCTCCCACTTAAAAAGATGAGAGAGGCCTGTAATTGACATCATAGGCAGACCTCAACTATGAGAGACAAAATGAGAAAATGGTGTCCTTCGACAGCTCTTTGGTCTTCACTAGAGATGGGCGAATTGATTCTGACGAAGTGGACTTGGTTTAGAATTTCAGAAAAATTTCGGTTCTGAACGAAGTCGAAGTTTGGGGTGATTCGCGTGAACAAAGCGTGTTTTTAATTGATAAAATGGCCGCAAGCACATGGCGTTACATAGGGCAAAGAACTCTGGGTGGAAGAAAGGAACACCCTTAATGACATGTGCAGAGATGAAGCCAATCAGAGACCGGTGGGATTCTGTGACGTCACCACACTAGATAAGTCCGGACGTGACGCTGGCTGCTGACACTTTTTCTCCTGTGGGCTTCACTGTATGAGATCTTCACAAAAGAAATTTTTTATTTACACCAGGGGTTATTTTGGGGTCAAAAACAGTTTTGATTTCAGATACAGCATCTTCTTCTGGGCTTAATTTTGAAACAGTTTCGGTGGGCATTTCAATGCGAAGTGGCCCGTGTGGCGTCCAATTCTGCAGCATAACACTTTAAGCCTAAGGGGCGTCGCAGTCGGAGCACATCGTAAAGGCCAAAGGGTTTTCTAAGCCTGTTTTCCCCCGGCTTTTGGTTTCAGGGTTTAAATGGGAATTGAGCGTTGTTTTAAAGACGTAAAACCCGCCTTAAGTTTTTTGGGTGCCTGCATTCAGCGGCCCCACTGCTTCACCCCATCCAGGGTTCCAAGAAGCTTGTGTTTTCTCAGCGCCACTATCACGAGGATGCAATTTGGAAGTCAGTTACTTGCAGAATAAACCCCTTGTTTTATAAACGCCAAAAGAATATTTGCTGGGATTTATGTTTGTGGGACCCGGGAAAAAACCTTGAGGATCACGGGAAGGGTTAAATATATTAGCCGCGTTTGTGGGGGGTCTTATTCACGTAGAGAAGAGGGCGTCAGTTGCGTGTCACACGCCAACAATAATTCCAGTGGTAATTTTATGCTGCAGCAGTGCATTGGGGAGCAAAAATGGGGGTTAATATCCGAGAAAATTAATAAAGCGGGAGTGTTTGTGCGTTGTGCAGGTAAAATAGACCCGGCGTTTTTGTAAAGACCCCATAACCGATTTAATTTTTGCGCTGATGAAGCGTAGCCCAATAGCTAATTCCACGGCGTTCAATTAAGCAGGTATTGGTACTTTGTGTGGTCCACCGTAAAGAGAAACATGGCAGTTTTACCATCAAGGTCACATCCAAAATGTTTCTTTTGCTATCTGGTTCCTGATAGCCTGATTTATATCAGGCGGAGTTAATTAAGCATATTTCGTGCTTTTGTAGTCCCCTAAAAAAATGGCGTTTTACAAGCCATACCAGTTATTTTTTTTTGGTGATTTCTGTAGCAAATTTATATCCCAAGGGTTACCCAAGCCTGTTAGTGGGTTTATTTGGAGTCAAAAAACATTTGGTATTTATCATATACAGATATTTCATTAAAAAGGTCTGTACATTTTGAACAAACAGTATGTCAGGAGAGGTGGCGGGGTTTCAATGCGAGTGGCAGTGGCGCAAACATTCTTGGAGCAGGGAAAGGGCGCCACAAGTAAGGGGACTCGCAGCAGGGTTCCTAGGTAGGCCAGAAAAGGTGTGTCAATCTGCGGCGTTTTGAAACTGCCCCTGGTTTTTGATTGGTTGATAGGTCATCCCTTCCCCCAAAAGAATTCAACCCCCGCCAAGAGTCGGTGGGAAGTCAGACACAGCCCTTAGTTGGCATGGGCCCCGGGAGCGGGCAGCGGCCCTCACTGTCTTCAAACCCCTCTGCCCATCCGGTTCCCTCAGCCAGAATCACTAGTGGGTTTGGTCAGGCCATATACAGCGAAGAGAACAATTTGAGGACAGTCAGTAGACTTGGCAGGAAAAATGGGGGCCCCCCATCCCCCGCTTCTTGCATTTGGCGGCAAAAATATGGTTGGAGTGGCATGGGAAGCATGTTGTGAGGGGTCAGCCCCTGATCCAAGACCCTTGAGGGGGCAGCAGTGAAGATCCAACAATAACGTGATGATTACCGGCCGCACTTGGAGGAGGAAGCAAGGGCTTCATCACGCGGGAAGGGGGGCTCAGCTTTCGGTCAGCTAGCTGCGCGCCACAAATGGTTTTTGTGGCCGTGAGTGCAGGGTACAGCAGTGCGAGGTTGGGGGGGCAAACGGGCCCGGGGGAGAAAACCGCTTCGCAGGTCCCAAAAAGTACGGCACAGGGGCCCAGCGGGCAGGGCGGGAGTATCATCAGTGAGAGCGTTTGGGGGTTAAAATAGCTATGGCGGAGTGGCAGTTCTTGCAAGACATGGAGGGCCGAATGGTTATGTAGAATTGTGGGCAAAAGTGAAGCGTGGCCCAAAGGAGTACGTTGGACCCGGCCCTGCCCCAAACATGCAGGGGTTCCCTCCCGGTGGCCTGGGAAAAAAAACGTGGCTCAGATGTGGTGGTCCATCCTCCCGCTGCAGCAGCAGCAGCGCCCCGTGGCACGCATGCCATTGCAGCCAGTCAAGGCTCCACCACCTCTGCATAAGGGAGCTGTTTCTCTTTGACATCATCTCCCGGTCCAGATACCCCTGCTTCTCGTATCATGGCGCCAGCAGTCATTCAACGTTGCAAAGAGACAACCAGTATGCGCCCAAAACCATCCGAAGGTGCAGAAAACTGACCGTGCTCCTGTCCAAGTTGTTGGTACTGCATTCCCTCCCTTTCCAAAATGGTGGACTCTGCTCGTTCAGAGAACTAATGGCTTGTGCCGACCCAAAGGGTGTAAGGGTTCCGACCCGAAATTTTTATTTTCCAAAAAACAGTACCAGCCCTTCACAAATATGTAGAACAGAAGGGGGTCCAGTCCTTGACCTTCACGGATTGTTCCAAGGTGCATGACAGCACGGCGTGTGGAGCTGTTACTTACGGTCAGGGCCAGTACATGTCCTTTATGGCCCACTGGAGTGGAATGTGCTTCCTGCCCAGCCACACCAAAACAACTTGGACAGGAGACGGCGCTTTCTCCTCCAGTTGTCAAACTGCTGCTCTGCGCCAATGCCCGCCTCCTCCTCCTCCACCACCACCACCATCTCAGCCTCCACTAGTGCTGCTCCATCATACCACATTGAAAGGGCACAGCGGTGTCACGCAGTTCTACACCTGGCTTGCCTTGGCGAACGAAGTCACACAGGGGGGGAACTGCTCTGCGTCATGCAGCAAGAAATCGATGTGTGGCTTTCTCCGCGCCAACTGCAAATGGAACCAGGGGTGACAGAGAATTCCGGTGCGCCCGGAGAGGTGGGATGGTCCATGCTCCCACATGGCGAAACGTGTTCAATAGGTTGTAAAAAGGTTCCTGAAGTCTTCCACCGATCTTCAGAAGATTCTAAAAAATGACCAGGAAACTGTGCATGCACTTCATCCTTTCCCTACAAAGCCAGCACACCCCCCTTTGGGAGTTGCAGCGGCAGAACGGCCCTCCCCAACACACGCTGATATGCATGTTTCCACCCGTTGGATTTCAAGCCTGCACAGTTGGACCGACTGTATGAACAGAGGAAAGGCCATTAACGATTTTTTGATGATCCAGGCAGACAGGAGTACTCCCCTGTGTAACTTTGATTTTCAGCCAGTGGGAGCTCCCTGCGTGACACCTGCCCTTTGCTGAGGCCCTTTGAGGAGGCCATGTTATTTGTCAGTCGCCAGGGGCTACGGGGTGAATAACGTCATTCCACTGCTTCCCTGTCCTGGAACAGATGCTGAAAAATCTGTCTAGGCAGGGGACTGGAGACATGGTGAATACATCTCGCGGCCACATGAGTCCAGTGGGTACTGAACTGGTGGAAGAGGAGGAGGAGGACATTGGAGCACAAGCATTGTCTGGTGAAATGAGTGGTTTTTCTACCCAGGTGACAGGAGCGGAGGAGCAGCTGGAGGAGGTAGATGGAGTTTAGGAAAGACGAGGCAGATGACCGCCCAAACACCGTGGCAGTATACAGTGGAGATGAAGGCAGGGAGTCCGTCAGAGTCACTTGTGCAGATGGCCGGCAGCATGCTGATTTGTCTGGCTGGTGACAGCCGAATAGTCACCATCTGGCAGAGGGATGACCTCTGGCTCTCCAACCTATTGGACCCTCGCCACCTCCACACTGTGTCATTGTGCCACTCTCTGACCTCATGCTGCTGTTGATGCCGTCACCTCCACACTGTGTCATTGTGCCACTCTGTGGCCTACTCCTGTTTTTGCCACCTCCAGAATGTCATTGTGCCACTGTCTGAGCTCATGCTGCTGCTGTGGCTGCTGCTGTGACCTCCACACTGTGTCATTGTGCCACTCTCTGACCTCATGCTCTTGCTGCTGCCGTGACCTCCACACTCTGTCATTGTGCCACTCTGTGGCCTATTCCTATTTTTGCCACCTCCAGAATGTCATTGTGATACTGTCTGACCTCATGCTGCTGATGTGGCTGCTGTGTCATTGTGCCACTGTCTGACCTCATGCTGCTGCTGCTGTTGTTGCTGCTGCAGTCACCTGCACACCCTGTCATTGTGCCACTCTCTGACCTCATGCTGCTGCCGTGGCCTCCACACTCTGTCATTGTGCCACTCTGTGGCCTACTCCTCTTTTTGCCACCTCCAGAATGTAATTGTGCCACTGTCTGACCTCATGCTGCTGCTGCTTTTGATACTGTGACCTCCACACTGTGTCATTGTGCCACTCTCTGACCTCATGCTGCTGCTGTGGCATCTGCAGTGACCTCCACACTCTGTCATTGTGCCACTGTCTGACCTCATGCTGCTGCTGTGGCTGCTGCTGTGACCTCCACACTCTGTCATTGTGCCACTCTCCCCCAAGCACCGTGGCAGTATATAGTGGAGATGGAGGCAGGGATTCCATCAGAATCACTTGCGCACATGGTCGGCAGCCTGCTTATTTGCCTGGCTAGTGATAGCCAAATAGTCACCATCCGGCAGAGGGATAACTTCTGGCTCTCCACCCTCTTGGGCCCTCGCTACTGGTCCAAAATGGGAGACTTTTTTCCAGCTGCTGAGAGGGAGGACAGACTCAAGTACTATAGAGAAATCCTCCGTAGTCAGTTTGCTAACGTTCCAAAACCATTTTTGGCCAAGGAAAATTCTACCTCCATTAGCTTCATCATTTATACCCAAAAAAGTTCCAACGATTATAAACGTGGTAGTTTGAATCCAGTTTCTGCGTGACACCAATTTGTTGAAATGCAGCGTACTTGAACTGAAGGAGACCCTAACTACAGGGAATGTTTTAGGTGCTTATTTTGAATTCGGTGCCATTAGTGCTGCAAGACTGGCTTTGGATGAGCTTCTTCAGTATGAAGAATGTGAATCGTATGTCCAAATTACAGACAGGAAAAACCGCCTCCGCCGCCTCCTTAAGCCTCATCTGTCATATCCGTGTACCTTACCTCTTGCCTCCGTCCCTTGACCACGATCCTTGCCGGCTGTCCTGACCTTACGCTTGTCCCCGACTCCGAGTTTGCCTTACTATTTTGTACCTAGCTACACCTCGGCTGCCACCGCAAGCAAGTCACATCAAGGGTAACGACCTCGTAGACTCCCACCATAGCAAGTCCATCCCGCTTTGCGGCGGGCTCTGGTGAAAACCGGGACCTACTTAGATTTGTCCTGGCGTGGCTATTGGGGCATCTTTCCCCTTATGTGCTGCGATCTGGGGGCGGCTTCGAAAACCAAAATACTGTGTTCTTGCGTTTATCATGGGGATTTTTCCCCTCGGGCTTTTTTTTTTCCCACCCTTGGGCCACTGCCTTTGACTTTTTTCGGCTGCTTTTTTCCCCCCTTCGTTTTTGGGGGTAAGTTTTGCCCCGTAAGGGCAAAAGGGAATTTTTAGGTAAAGCGTTTTAAAAAAACGGCGGCAGTTTTGGGGTTTGTCATACAAAAAAACCCGCATTTTTATGAAGCCCAAACCCAAGCCCCCTTTCTGTTTTTTAAAGCATGGCAAAATTTGTTTACACCCACCCTTGCGGGGCCTTGTGAAACTTGAAATAGCTTTTTTTTTAACGCAAACTCTTTCCGAAGAAATTTCGGGGACAAAATTGGTTTTTGTGGGAAAAAAATTCGGGAAGTGGGCCCAAATTGGTTTTTTTTAAAAATTTTCCCCCTATCAAAGGTCTTCCCCCTAGTGGATTTTTGAAGTGTCTGTTTGAGGTTGTGGACGGGTTTGTCTTTTTATTGTAACAAGTTTTTAAACCGGTCCCATTTACTACGGGTAATGGGTGGAGAAAAGAAAACCCCCTTTAAAGAAAAAGTTACAGGTCGGGTGGACCCAAAAAAACCCTTGTTGTTTTAGGTAAAAAAAAATACTTTTTTTTTTCCCCCAAAAATTTGGGCCAAAAAAAATTTCTTTCCCAAATCGGGAAAAAGGTGTTTTTTGGGTTTGTTTTCTCTTTTTGGGTTCTCTTTAGGGAGGCCCCTACCTATGAGGGTCAATTACGGGCCCTCTTTCATTTTTTTTAAGTGGGAAAACCCTTCCCAAAAATTTTGGGGGGTGTCAAAAATTTTATTTTTTTCCCCCACTAGGGGGAAACCTGTTCTTTTCCGGGGTAATACATCCCGGGCGCATTGTAGTGCCAAAACAAGGGGTCGGCTCATGCGGGACCCCCTTTAATGGTTGAGTTTCAAAACTTTTTTTGCGCCTGGGTTTTTTGGGTGTTAAAGAATCAAAAATTGTGTTTTAATTTTTAAAAGGGGTTGGCAAACCCCCAAAAACCCCCCCAAATCTTTGGGGGTTTTTAAAAAGTTTTCAGGGGGCGCCCCAAAATTCCCAAAAAGGGACTGGATTTGCGGGTTGTTCTACTTTAATAAAAAGGGGCTAAACAGCTTTTTAGCGCAAAGTAGGGAAAAAACCCGGGCGGGCACCCCCATTCACAAATTTTTGGCCCTTATTTTATTTTTGGGGTTTATTTGGGCCCACTGGGGGGGCGAGGAAGTAAAGGGGGGAGCAGTAAGGGGGGCACCCATAAAAAACCTTCATTTGGTTCTTGCTCCCATGGGCAACTGCTTGCAATTGGGGGGGATAAAAGGGTTCCTCTTTAAATTTTAGAAAATCGTGCCCGCGATCCCCCACATGAAAAATTTGCAGGGCCTTTTCCTTGGGGGGGGGGGGGGGGCGTGCGAACCCCCGGGGGAAAGGGGCTCCCCCTCACCGAGGGGGGGCCGGGGCCCGCCCGCCCTGCCCCCCCGGAGGAGCCCCCCTGACTTGGGGGGCTGTTATGCAGACCAGCAGGGGCCAGTCCCAGGGGAGGAGGGGGAAAGGGATCGCCCCTTTTGGGGGACCCCACCTGTTTTGCGCGCGGGGGGTTTGCCCCAGTTTTTTACCGCCCCCCCTTGTGACGTTTCGATCTCCTCGGCTGGCAGCTTTTCCCGCCGGGAGATCCCGGGGGGAGCTGGGGTTGCAGGTAAGGGGCGGGGTTGGACGTCACGCCGTTCCCCGCTCGGCAGTTTCCCGGAGGTGGACGCGGGGGGGGAAACGAGGTTGGTAAGTAATTTTTTTTTATTTTAAAATTTTACTTACGGGGGGGGCATCACGGGGCTTAATGGGGGAAACACTGGTTACAAGGGGGGCATCATTTGGCTAAAAAGGGCATAAATGGTAAAAAGGGGGCTTTAAATGGTAAAAGGGGGCACCCTTGGGTTAAAGGGGGGCACCCACTGGCTTTTAAGGGGGGCCCCATGGCTACAAGGGGGGCATCATTGGCAAAGGGGGGGGGCATCATGGCTTAGGGGGGGCTTTATTTGGTTTTTGGGGGGGCCCCCATCCGGTTAACAATGGGGGGTTTAAATGGTACGGGGGGGATTACCTCCCCCCTTAAAAGGGGGGGGTTCACTGGTTTACAAGAGGGGAAAATTCACGGGCTAAAAGGGGGGCATCACGGTTTCAAGGGGGGCATAAATGGTAAAAAGGGGGGGTTTTTAAATGGCTACAAGGGGGGGGGCATCACTGGTTTTTAAAGGGGGGGGACCCACTGGCAAAAGGGGGGCTTTCACTGGCTCCCCAAGGGGGGGGCTCACTGGCTTTTAAGGGGGGCTTCACGGGGTTACAAGGGGGGCCCATCCACTGGCTATAAAGGGGGCACCCCAATGGTTTTATGGGAGGGACATCACTGGCTAAAAGGGGGGCTTTTTACTGGCTTAAGGGGGCACATTTGCTATAAGGGGGGGCTTTCACGGGGCTAAAATGGGGGCCCCCCCATGGTTTAAAGGGGGCCTTCCTGGCTTAGGGGGGGGGGCATCATGGCTATAAGAGGGGGAATCAGGGCTAAAGGGGGGGGCCATCTTTGGGAAAAGGGGGGGGCATCACTGGTAAAGGGGGGTTTAAATGGCTATAAGGGGCCCCCACACGGCAAAGGGGGGCCCCCCCTGGCTAAAGGGGGGCCCCATCACTGGAAAAGGGGGGGCATCAATGGTAGGGGGGGGAAATTCAGGGGGGTAAAGGGGGGGAAATTAATGGTTTACAGGGGGGCATCATGGTCGGGGGCTCTGCTGGCTACGGGGGGGGGCCATCACGGGTTTTTGGGGGGGCATTGCGGGCTGCGGGGGGGCATCTACTGGTTTTGCGGGGGGGCCATTTTACTGGCTAAAAAGGGGGCACACTGGTATGGGGGCATTGCGGGCTGGGGGGGCATCACGGGCTAATTAAAGGAAGGGGGCATTACTGGTTTCAGGGGGCATTTAAATTTTTGGGTACAGGGGGGGGCCATACTGGCTACGGGGGAACATCTTTGGCTACAGAGGGGCATCATGGCTACGGGGGACATCTATGGAACAGGGGGCTTTAATGGCTACAGGGACATCTTTGGTTTACGGGGGGGCATCACTGGCCTTTCCAAGGGGGGCTATTAAAACCGGGGGGTTTACACACCCGGGGCCATTTTTTACATGGACCTTTATGAGGGTGTATAGGGGGGGGCTTTTGGGATAGGTTGGGAAATTTGGGGTAGAGAAAATGCTGAAAAATTGGGGGAGTTTTAAAAGATGTTTTTTTTGAAAAATTTTTAAAAGGGTGAAGGGGTTGGGAATAGTCTTTAATGGGTCGGGGGAACAATGGAAAAGAAGAAGAAAAAGGAAAAAATTTTTCGAAGGGTTTTCCCGTGAGTCACTAGATATAACTTTACTGTAATCATTTATATGTCTGCAGAGCCCGGGTACAGCTGGCAATTTTATCCCCTTTTTTGGTCACTGGTTTTGGGCGGTAAATATTTTGGGTTTTAGTAAAATGGTTTATACTCCCGTAATGGTCAGTTTGTTTTTATCCGCCTCATATTGGTGGGGGGATAGTGGGCATGGTGTGGTTTTTTATTCGGTCACTTGTGTTGGTGTATGTGGTCTTTGGGTTTTTGGGTTTTTTGGTTGGTGTAGCGGTGTTAATTTTGGGAAAATGTGGATATGATTTTTGTAGTTTTTTTACTTGAAATTGGGGGTAAAGCTTTTGTATTTTTGGCTTTTGGGTTTTGGTGTTTCACTGTGGGGGCCCCCTTTTTTACGGGGGGAAAGGGGGGGGGGGGGGGGGGGGGACATTTTTTCACCCGCCCCGAGTGAAATTTAGCCTAGGAAAAAACCCTGTTAAAATTGGGTTAAAAATTTTGTCAGCTGTGCTAAAATCAGCCCCCTTCCATGTTTTTGGAGGGGTTCTTTAAAAAAAGGCCTTTCTTTATACCCCCTTTAGCGTCAACCCCTGGTGTACCCGGGCATCATTGTGCGGGTAAAGGGGGTTTCCTGAAGTACTAGTGATTTAAAACCCAATAAATAACCCAAAAAAACATGATTTTAAAACCACTTGAAAATAAATAAAGACCACCCCCTGGTAATTTTCCCAAAAATATTTGGGCCCTTTAAAAAAGTAAATTTTGATATCCCCTGATTAGCTTTAAACACAAAAAGGGAAAGGGAAAAACAGACCAAATTTCCAAATTAAATTTCTGTTCTAATTTTGCTTCTTCTCAAATTTTTGATTAAAATTTCCCGCTTTTTTTTCAGACGGTTTCCCAGAATGCCGCCCCTCTCCTTTTCTTAAAAGCCCCGGGGGGGTGGGGCATCCCTTTCCCTGTGTTTTTTTCAGCAGCACAGGAAGCTTTTTTATCTTTCTCCCGGCTCGTACAATTAGAGGAGTGAAATGTTTAAACCCTGCTGTTAGAAACCCCAGTCTGAACAGGAAAATGGGGAGCCCGAAAAGGGGCTGTGAAGAGCAGGTATTTTTCTCTCTGTAGCTGTCTTTGGGTAAATATATGGTACAGTTAATTCATATGAATTTCTTCTTATTATTATTATTTATTTTAGAGCGCCCTTGGTTCCAGGGTGCTTTACATTTGAGGTGGTTACATAAATAATATTGGTCAAATAATTACAAAGTGACAATAAGTAACTAACAACTGGTACAGAGGGAAAGTGGGTCCTGCCCATGAGGGCTTAGACCATGTTCACACGGCTTAAAATTGGACATATTTCAGTCTGTAATTGCACGCCGGAGTGCGCAAACTACGGCTGGAATACGTCCAAGTCATTACGGTAATCCACAGTTCTCATAGAGAACTATGGATTACGTCTCCTCTCCCTGCTTGGCGAATCCGCCGCGGGGGAGATAAGTGACATGTGAATTACCCGCTTCCGCCCCGCCCCCGGCCACACGGCGTAATTGCGGGGCGTAATTACGCCCTGCATTTAAGCCGTGTGAACATAGCCTTACAGTCTATAAGGAAGGTGGGAAGAGACAGAAGGTGAGGGGCAGACATGTTTGTGGGGTGGAGCAGTGCAACACAGTTAATGTTGGTCATAGGCAGTCCTGAAGAGATAGGTTTTCAGGTTACATTTGAGGCAATTAGAGTGGGGGAGAGTCTGAGGTTTTGAGGCAGTGAGTTCCAGAGTGTGGGGAAAGCATGGGAGAAGTCTTGAAGATGGTTATGTGAAGAGCTGATAAGGGGAGAGCAGAGAAGAAGGTCCTGTGGGGAGTGGAGGTTGCGTGACGGGAGGTATCTAGAGATTAAGGCAGAGATGTATCGAGGGGAGAGGTTATGGAGAGCCTTGTAGGTCAAGGTTACTAACTTGAACTGGATGCGCTGGGCAATGGGTAGCCAGTGAAGGGATTGGCAGAGGAATAGCGAGGACAGAGGTGAATCAGACGGGCTGCAGAGTTAAGGATGGTTTGGAGTGGAGCGAGTGTGCTAGACGGGAAGCCAAAGAAAAGAATGTTGCAATAGTCTAGGCAGGAAATGACAAGGGCATGGACAAGCGTTTTTGTGCTTTCAAAGTTAAGGAATGAGCAGATTCGGGAGATATTTTTCAGGTGGAGTCTGCAGGCAGAGGCAAGAGCTTGGATGTGCAGTTTGAAGGACAGATTGGACTCAGAGGTTATCCCAAGGCAGCGGACTTGTGGAGCTGGTGAGAGAGTGTAGCCATTAACAGTGATAGAGAGATCAGGTGGAGGGATAGAGTGGGATGGTGGGAAGATGATAAATTCAGTTTTCTCCACATTCAGTTTTAGGAGGTGGGAGGAGAAGAAGGTGGATATGGACGAAAGACAGTCAGGAATCAGGGAGAGTAGAGAGGTGACATCTGGGCTGAAGATGTAGAGTTGGGTATCGTCAGCATACAGGTGGTAATGAAAACCATTTGATGCTATGAGCTGACCCAGGCCAAGGGTGTAGATAGAGAAGAGTAGTGGGCCCAGGACAGACTCCTGCAGGACACCAAAAGAGAGCGGGCGAGTGAAGGAGATGGTGCGAGAGTGAGAGACACTGAATGTCCGATCAGTGATGTACGAGGAGATCCAGGAAAGGGCCAAGTTCGTGATGCCGAGGAAAGGATTTGTAGCAGGAGTGAATGATCAACAGTGTCAAAGGCAGAGGACAGGTAGACTATAGGGACAGAGTAGTGGTGTGAGGCTTTGGCAGTTACTAGGTCGTTGGTAACTTTGATTAGGGCGGTTTCAGTAGAGTGGTGGGGTTGGAAGCCAGATTGCAGTGGATCAAGGAGAGAATTGGTGGAGAGATGAGAGGACAGTTGAAGATGGACATGCTGCTCAAGGAGTTTAGAGGCGAATGAAAGCAGTGAGATAGGGCGAAGGTTGGACAGAGAGGAGGGGTCAAGAGATGGTTTCTTAAGGATGGGGGTGATGGTAGCATGTTTAAAGGAGGAAGGCAAGATGCCAGAGGTTAATGATAGGTTGAAGAGATGGGTGAGGCTGGGATGATAACAGCACTAAGGTCAGGGATGAGGTGGGATGTAGTGGGTCAAGACTACAGGAGGTGAGGTTGGATTTGAACAGTAAAGACGAGAGCTTGTTATGAGTGACAGTAGAGAAGCAAGTTAGGGGGAAGTAGTGATGAGCAGGTTTAGAGGTGGGCTGTGGGGGCATTGCAGGAATAGAGGTAGGCGGAGGGGACTGCGGGGTGAAGCTTTATCTGTTGAGATTGATCTTATTTAGGAAGTGAATGGCAAAATCATCTGCTGAGAGGAGAGCTGGTGGATGGAGGAGAGCATTGAAGGTGTTCAAAATTTGTCTGGGGTTGTGAGATAGGGAGGATATGATAGTGATGAAGTAATCCTGTTTGGCTGAGGTGAGTGCAGATTTAAATGTATGTAGTGATTGTTTGTATGAGATGAAGTCAGCGGTGGAGCAGGTTTTCTTCCAGCGGCGCTCGGCAATTCTGGAAGCTCGCCTCAGCTGTTTAGTGGAGTATGAGTGCCAGGGTTGTCTGTTGATTTTGCGGGTTCTGATGTGTGTGAGAGAGGCAACCGCATCAAGAGTTGAGGTGACTGTGTTGTTGTGGAAAGTGGGGGCTGCATCTGGGTCAGCAAATGAGGATATGGTAGAGAGGGGAGCAAGAGAGTCAGAGAGAGTGTAAGGGTTGAGGTTTTGTAGGTTCCTGCGTGGATGTACTAGATTTAGCGCAGGAGGGGCAGGTGGAGTGAAGATGGAGGAGAAGGTGAGCAAGTTGTGGTTAGAGATAGGGAGAGGAGAGTTTGAGAGGTTAGATAGGGGGCAGAGGTTGGTGAAGGTGAGGTCTAGTGTGTGACCGTCTTTGTGAGTGGCTCCAGAGGTCCACTGGGAGAGGCCGAAGGAAGAGGAGAGTGACAGGAGTTTGTTAGTAGTGGAGTGGGGTGTATCGATTGGGATGTTAAAATCTCCTATGATAATAGTGGGGATGTCAGTGGAAAGAGAGTGAAGGAGCCAGGAAGCGAAGTGGTCAAGGAAGGTGGTGGCAGGGCTTGGGAGTTGGTAGACAACAGCCACTTAGAGGTTGGAGGGGGAGTAGATGCGGACAGAGTGCACCTCAAAGGAGAGAAACACATAAAACACATAAAAAAGCAATATCGGCATTACTTTTTCATTTTTGCTGCATTTCCAATTAAATTAATAGGGGGGATAACTATTGTATGGAACTAAATGGATTTGGCCAAGTATATGTTTTATATTTTTATTACTCTAAAATTAATTTTTTGGGTGTAATTTTATTTAGCCATCTGTTTTACTTACAATTTTTAAAAAACTTTAATCTCTCTGGTGGACTTCTTTAAAGTTACTTGTGCCCCGAATAAAATGGCTGCTGCTCCCGACCTGCTCCAGACTGGAGCACCGGCGCCTGCTCAGTAAAAAAAACCTGCTGTTGCGCTGGGCAAGAGTAAACTAGGCAGTGGTGTGATGAAGAGACATCATCGTGCCGCTGCTCTCCTAGGCCGCACAGCTGTCACTCTGCCTGGGCTGTGCGGTCTAGGAGCTGCCGGAGGAGGGTCCCTGTGCTGGGGGTATGACATCATCACGCCGCCAGCGCGGAAATTCTCCTCCGGCGGCTCCTAGGCCACACATCCAAGGCAGAAGAGTGAGGCACTCAGCAGGGGAAAGAGGAAGGTAAGTATTATTTTTATTATTTTTTTCGTTGGCAATGTATAAATTTACCTACCTATGAAGGGGTGCCTATCTGACTATTGAGGGGACCTATATACCTGCCTATCTACAGAGGGGAACTATGTACCTGCCTAACCATGAGGGGACCTATATACCTGCCTAACTATGAGAGGACCTATGTACCTGCCTAACTATGGAGGGGACCTATATACCTTCCTAACCATGAGGGGACCTATGTACCTGACTAACTATGATGGAACCTATATACCTGCCTAACTATAGAGGGGACCTATATACCTGCCTAACTATGATGGGACCTATATACCTGCCTGCTTATGAGGGGACCTATAACTATAGAGGGGACCTATATACCTGCCTAACTATGGAGGGGATATTAAATGGATAAATCACTCTTAAATATTTTCCAATATCTGCAAACATTTATTGTGCCACTTCATTCGGCAAAACAACGCATAAGATATGCTGTATCAAACATTAAAAAGTCATTTTAGTGCACTTGCGGTTTTGGGTGATCTCCTGGCAAGGAGTATCCTTCAGAATAATGTTCATATGGCGCTTTGCAACATGATCGTTCTTAGACCTGTTTTGCTCGTCAGCCATCACAGGTGTGTGTAGCACCGCAACGTTTTGGGGCTCCGCCCCTTCCTCAGGCATACCCACTCGTTCACCTATCCGCTACTTATACTGTTAACGTAGGTACAATTGATATTTTAAAAACAAATGTTAATTATTTACAGGTAACATAAAGAACGATCAATTAAAAACATTGAAATTGCATTCTTCTTTTTATCCCTCGGGGGTTAAAATTGTCCAGAGAATGTATCCAAAAAACCCCCCTTGCGTAAACGCCCCTCTAGTCTGTTTTTTTATCCGTACCCCCTACCCGCTCAATAATCTTTCCATTTTAGTTTCCCTTACATTATGTCCCATTTTGGCAAAATGTCTTGCCAGCGTGTTTCCCCAAAAACGGTTTTTTTTTTTTGATCTTTACCTATTTTTTGTGTGAGTGCTTTTCGTTTTAAAAACAACTGATGTTAGCTTAGTCATTAGCCTTATTTAATTTTAGTGTAGTCTGTCCCATGTATGTTTCCCCCAAGGATTTCAGCAAAATATCCACATTGTTGGTTCACACGTGTAGTATCCTTTACTTTTATCTTATTGCCTTTACTGGGGTGTACGATCTTGTTCCTCTTATTTCTGTGAAAAATGCGGCATGACAGACAGAACGTCCAAGTTGTTTAATGTCAATCCCTTTTCCTTCTTACTTTGGATTTTACCACTCTGCTTAAATTGTTATTTCCAAAGTTTTTTCCTTTTTTTTAAAAAAAACCTGGAAATAGGGAAAAAATTTTCCAATTTTCATCTTTTGTAAGATTTTCCACCACTTTGATGAATTGATGTATCAACAAAGAATTAAAAGAGAACATTGAAAGTTAAATCCCCGTATTACAAAAAAAATTAAAAAAATTTGAAAAGAGTATAAAGACTATCAATTTAAAAGGGGGTTTACGTGGAGCAGAGAAAGGATACAAAGGGGGACTTTTTGTGACAAATACGACGGGAATTTTTTAAAGGGGGGGAAAAACGCAATTGCCCGTGATATCAATAAAGATACCCAACCATTTTTTTGGAGAACAACAAAAAAAAAGGAGATCGGGGGTCGGAAAAAACAAGCAAGGAAAACGGGACAAAAAAAAAAAAAAAAAGCTGCAAAAAGGGGCTGTAGAAAAAACTTTTTGTTTAATTTTTTAGGTAAAGGCTTACGAAAACACCGTTCATTTTTTTGAAAAGGCTTGAAATTTGTTCCTA
>JAODAL010046664.1:0-30688 GCA_025379985.1 Phyllomedusa bahiana
GCCCAGGTGGGCTCTCTCGACCTGCTAGGTTCCCTAAAGGGGCCCCATTGGGGGAGGAAGAGGGAACGCGGGAACGTGGGACCCAAAGCGGGGGAGACGGCGTGGAGGGAAAGGGGTTTCCCGGGGGAGGGGGAGCTCTTTTTTCCCTTTTTTCGGAAAAATCGAAAAACCACCGGGTGGCCAAAGGGATTAGGTACCCAAAGGGCAGCGGGTAAACCCCCAGCGCCACTCGCCTTGTTTCGCCCCGAGGGGCCCTTGCCAAAATGCCCCAAACCAATGTTTTCGTTGTTCCAGCCATTTCCGCACCCGAGAGTGGGGAAATGAAACCGAAACTGACCGACTGGGGGTGTCCCCCTACTACCCGGGAGCAGCGCGGCGCCCCTTTTGCCGAAGAATCCCGGCCGGTTCCCCCTTGAGGTGCAAAAACCCCCGGGGGAAAAACCGTTTGGGGGTCCCCGTCAGAGGACCCCTTCGATCCCATAGTGGCGTACCCCCAAGCCAAGGCTTCCCCAACAAGGGGGCTAAAATTAGGGAAGGCCCCCTTTGGCTCGCCCCTGTGGGGAATTGGGGTGCCCCATCATTTCGGGGTTTGGATGGAGCACTGGCTGGAAAACCCCCTCGACACTTTTTGGGGCTCCATCAAAAAGCGTGAGGGGATGGCAGATGAAAAGGACGGTCCTGAAGCCGAACAGGGTAAGAAATGGATGCCGGAGCAACGGATGCAGGTCAGAGGGGCAGCCGTTTGGGGGCAAAACCGAGTCCCAGGTTCTCCCTTCAGGGGCCGCAAGCTGGTCGATGCTTTCCCTGCTGGGCGACAGCTGAGTGATGCCCCGGAGATAAAGGCAGAGGTACCCTGGGGGAAACCCAAAGGGCCAGTCGGGTACTGTAACGGGGGAAAGTGGATCCGGGGGAAAATTTAAAGGGAAATAAATAGCTAACCCAAACCCCGGGGAATGGAGTCAAAGTAGCCCCCGGGTTTTTTAAACCAAGCCCGCCGCAAAGGGGGAGGATTTGCCCCGGCGTGGGGCTACCAGGTTCGTTACCCTCTGACGGGGACGCTTGCAGGGCCCGGCCCCCGGGGACACCCGGGTACAGAAACGTAATCCGGGAGGCGTAGTGGGGGACAGGCAAAAGGGTAAGGGCAGGCAGCATGGGTTCGTATCAGAGCCCGGGGAACCCCGGGGAAAGGGGGCAAAAAAGGGAAAACCCGTAAGCAAGGGGACGGGAAACACGGGAAATAAATAGGGAACCCCAAATTTACTCTCAAACCCACCAAAAACACCCAACAGACGGCAGGAATACTGGGGGCGGATCCCTTAAATAGCCCCAGCGCCCGACAATAACCAATTATGGGGAAAACGGGGCCCTTTAAATTTAGAGAAGCCCGCTGGCCCCGGCCCCTTTAAAGGGCGGGGGCCACGCGGGCGAGGGCCGGGGACGGGGCAGCGGGGGGTTCCCCGGGGAGCGCGGCCAGGTAAGAGAGGGGGCCCGGCCGAGGCAGCAGAGGGGTGGTCGGGGGGCCCGCCGCAGCCCCGCCGCCCGGGAACCCCCCTGCGAGGGGGGAGAGGGCCCCGGGGGGGCGGGGAGCCCGGACCCCCCCGGGGAAAAGGGGACGTTCCAAAAACTTTTCCCAAAACCCTCTAAATTTTTATTTTTTCTGAAAAAGGAAAGGAAATCAGGGGGCAACCCGAGCAAAGGGGGGGTAGGACATGGATGTAAAAGGTACGAGAAAAGGTTTTCCTTCCATTCTGGCGACAACACGCTTTGCCAGGGGATCGTCGGTTGCGGGAACCCGTCAGGCCTGTCAAGCGGGTCCCGGGCCCTGTGAATCTCAGTAACGAACAGCGTCGCCAAACTGTTCTTCAGTGGTTAAAGCAACCTGGGATCAAAGAGGCTTTAAAATCCTTGTCCTCCCAGTTTCCCCCGGCCACAAATGGTCGTCATCCATCATTTACATCCGTTTCCCAAAATGAAACGAAAAGGGACCCAAAAAGGCAACTCGTGTACCCACCACTGTGGATAATTTCCCTTTTTTGAAAACCTCTTTTATTACAAAATCGGTTTGGGGGCAAAGGCCCTGTTAAAAATTTAAGGGCCAAAGAGGGGTGATTTTTTCTTTCTCTGACCCCCCCAGTTACTGAATGCCCTCAGGAGGGGAAAAGGGAAAAAGGTCAACCGGCAAAAAACCCGGGGGGTCGGGCGACGCCTTGCGTGCCCCTTTCTTGTAGCCTTTCACCCTGGGTGCAGAAAGTCAGGACGAACCAAATCCACCCGTGTTGGGTGATGATAATGATGACGACATTGCGGATCCTCGTGGGCTTTTTCCCGCAGAATTTGCTTTTTTCAGTTGCTTCATCACCCGGACGGGGGAGGGAAAACGATGGGGGAGTGCCAAAACGGGGCCAACCTCAAAAAGGGGAAGGGGGGCACCGAAAAATCCCCTGTTTTGATCCCGGGCCCGCCACGGGCAGTGGAAAACCCCCCCCTCGCTTATCCAAACCCCCAAAAAAGGGCCAAAGGGCCTCTCAAGCCTTGGGGTTTCTTTTAGCAAGCCTTTTGATTTCACCCAAGGGGATGGCATAAGGGGCCGCCTTTGCCCTAAACGCAAAAATAGAAAGGGAAGAATCTTAGGTTTTTTTAAAACCCCCACCCCAAAATGTCCCAGTCACATGCAAACGAATGCATGAGTTGAAAAAGGAGGCAACAAATTGGGCCAAAAAAAAACCAACTGACACCGGCTTCCAAAAAAAATGTCACACCCTCTGTCTCCGCCTCCCCCTCCTCCGCCACCACCCAAGGGTTTCCCCCAACTGGGCCCCTGTCTCTCAGCGTCATGATCAGGGATCACCTCTGCTTCGCCTCCACCGTCCCCCCGAGTTTCCACCACCCACCGAGACCCCTCCAACCCCCTTCTCCTCCCGCCAGTTTAAAACCCCGCCGCCGTACAGCGGCCCGTCTAGCAGCCAGCCTTCTTTCTTCCCGGTTTTTTGGGGGCAGAAAAAAACCCTTTTTAACCCAAACCATCCCAAACCAAAAACCCCGGGAATTTCGGCATTCCAGGCTTTTGGCCTTTGGGAAATGTTTTTTTTTTCCGCTGGGACACGAGGGGGTTTCCGCCACTTCTTTTTTCCTTTGCCGCCTCCAATACCAGAATTCGAGCAAAACTTTTTTCTTTTTGACAAAAAACCGTCCCTCCCGGCCAGCCATGGTCATCTAAAATTTAAAGCGCTTGTCTGCATCTGTGCCCGGGAAAAGTCCTTTCTAAACCACCGACACATGGACTAGAAAGCAGGGGCCCAAAGGCCTTTTTAATCTCTGTGACAGCTCACGGGGGAGTTTGGGGGGATGTCTCTGGGGGGGGGACTGGCTCTAAATCTGGGGCGCACCTTTTTTAAAATTTCCCCAGGGAAAAAGGCAGGGCTTTTTCCCCCCCTGGTCCTCTGGTGGCATCCCCGGGGCCCAAGAAACCAGGCCGTGTTGAAATGAATCTGTTTTTGGAGCCCCAACCACACACAGGTCGAGCTGTGGACGGCTCCCCCCAAGGGGACCGGGCGTTTGGCTGGGTGACAAAAACCTTGTGCCAGGCAAGGGGGTTTGTGCGATAAGGCGAAATCTGTTTGGCCCCCCTTAAAAATCGGTAGGGTTTGGAGCACATCCCTTGCCGGGCCATGTCATAAACCCTTTTCGGGGGTCCCAAAATTTCAAAAACCTCCCCCGGGTCGGGACTGCCTGCTGAAGAAGGCTCGAGGTTTTAGTTCCCCATTTTCCGCCTTTCCCTTTTCCCCTGTTTTCCGTCCCGCCGGGCTCGTTGCAGCGCCCCTCACCCCCCCCGTAAAACCGTCCCCCATTGTTACGGGCAAAACCCCCGGGAAATTTAACCCTCCACATGCTCCAGCGTTTAAAGGGACAGCGCAATGCCATTACGCAGTACGAAGTGACACAGGCCCATGACAAGCAGCGGTGGGGACCTGGGGGTTTTGGGGCCCCACCGAGAGTGGAGGCAGGTGAAAGAGCTCTGCACCACCCTTTGGCCAGTTTTGAAAAAAGCCCCCAAAAAGGGGTCAGTGGGGGACGTTTCCCCTTGTCAGCAGAGCATTGTGGTGATCTTTAGTTCGGGAAAACGACCCGTTGGACACTCTGAAACTCAGGCCCCCCGCCACAAGGAGGAGGAACGGACACAGAGCGGACAAGGGAAAGCCCTTTTCCCCTCCGTTTTAATCCACAAGGGCCCGACATTTTTCTAAAATTTTTATGGGTCTTCATTGGGCAGGGGGTTTGGGGGCTAGGGCTAGTGAAAGGCGGCCCTCAGCTCTCGGGGGTGCATCACTGAGGCAAGCCCAAGGCTGTGTTGAAGCTGTCCGGAGGAAGGGAGGAGGAGAGAGGAGGTTTTTCCCTAGACCCCGACATTATCGACGTCCCTCCCTTGGAAAGATTTTTGGCGCAAATTTGAGGCGGGGGAGGAAGATGGGGAAGATCAGTTTGCAGTGCCCCCCTCAAACCCAGGGGTTTGGGGGAAATCAAGGCTCCATCTCTCACAATGATTTGCTTGGATGCCCATTTCCCCCCCAACATGATCCCGTTTAAAAGGGGCCATCAAAATAAAACAAAAGTTACGGGGGTGGCCCCCCTCCTGGATCCCCGGTACAAAACAAAACTCAGCACTTTCCCTTCCCACCCACCCAAATAAGAGTAAAATGCGGGAAATGGGGGGCCTTGCTGATTGATCAACTGGAGCCCATCTTTTTGCGTCTGTTTAAACGTTTTTCAAAATTCAGGGGGAACAACATCAGCGAATTTATAGCAAAAGGGGTGCCAAGTACCGTAGGGGCAGCAGAAAGCAGCGGGTAAGGGGGCAAAAAGCCAAAAGTTCCCTCGGGCAATCTTTTTTTAAACCCCCTTTCACCACCATGCAATCGGGGCACAAAATCCAACACAAAAAGAGACCACTTAAGATCAGGGTGGACGACTATCTGTGTCTCAACACTGATTTTTTTTGTATGGGTTCGGGACCAATAAAATTTCCTGGGTACCCAAAAAAAGGACGAAGGGCCCAGCTCGCTCCCCAAAGGGCAAATGAGGTGTTTTTTCTCCCCAAACACCCAAGCGAAAATATCTAGCGGTCCCTTTCCCCAAAACAGCGGGAGGAGTCATTACAACACCCCTTTTTCCACAGATAATTGGAAATCTTTTTGACTTTCATCAAGATGAACAAAAAATGGATCTCTGATGATGTTTTTTGGCCCCCAAATTTGGGCCGAATCACCGATTATTTTGCCGGTCACTTCACATTCCATTTAAAACCCAAAAATTTGGCCCCCTTTTAAAATACTTTTTTTAAAAATGATCATTTCTTACCCCCTTTTTTTATTCTGGGTTCCCCAACATTTTCTTTTTGCGGGTTTTGTTGTAGGAGACTTAAAAGACAAAAAGGGTTTTCATGAAAAACCCCGTTTTCCCAAATTTATTTACTTTACTTTAAATTTTTTGCTTTGTCAAGGGTTTTTGAGGTCAGGGTTGCTGTGAGATACAGCTAATTAGGGGTTCCTTTTGGAACAGAAATGTGGCTTTTAAGGGGCATTTCCCTCCCCCCACAATTTTTAACAGTGGCGGGGAATCATATTTATAAGTTTTTTTTTGGGGGCCAAAGTTTTCGTAAATACAGCAATAACATTTGGGCCTTTGGAACAGAAAAAGTGGGCTTTTTAAGTGGGTTTCTGGGCCCCACAATTTTTAACCTGGGTGAGAATCTTTTTTATAAATTTTTTTGGGGGCATGTTGGGGTTTTAGAAAACAACAATACAACAGTTTCCCAATTTTTTAAAAAATTTTTTTTCAAAAAAGACCCTTTTTCTTCCCCAATTGTCAAAAGGCTCAAGGGGCAGTTTTTGAATTTTTTGGGGATTTTTTTTTCCCTTTTAAAAAGCCAAACTATACTACAGGGCCCATTTTAAAAAAAAATTGTTTCTAAAAAGACATTTGTTCCAACAATTGCCAAAAAATGGCTCATGGTCATGTTTTGGGAATTTTTTTTTGGGGATTTTGGGTGTGAAATGCCCGCTAGACTACAGGGCCTATTGAAAAAATTTTGGGTTTTCTAACAGACATTTGTTCTTCATAAAAATTTGGGCAAGATGGGTCAAGGGGGGATGGTCTGTCAAAAAAAGTAATAGGTAGGAAAACTGTTAAAAGGGCCCCAAAATTGCAAAATACTTTTTTTTGCAAAATCTTTAACTAGCAGCAACCCTGTATTGAAACAACCCATTTAATTAAAAAAAGAGAAAAAAAGACATGGTTTGGGATTTCCCCCTCCTATTTTAAAAATTGGTTTTTCTAAATTTAAAAATACTAAAAAAATTGCATGTACCAAATAAGCTGTGGGAAAAATTTTTTTCCTGAATTTACAAGGGAGGTACAGGAAAAAATTTACCAGATTAGGTTTTTGTCAGAGGACTTTGGGGTTGGGGGCAAGGGCAGAGAACAAAGTACAGAGACAATTTTTCCCCCAGCAAGTTGAGTAAAAAAGAGAAAAAAAATGCCAAGAAAAAGGGGACCGGGGGAACAGGGGCGTTAAACACCAGTAATTTTCCCAAAAGGGAACTCAATTGGGCCCCACTCAAAAGAGGGGAAGCGCTACCCAGGTCTTGACTGTTAAATGAGGAAACTTTGGGGGTCTTACCTCACACTTCCGCTTTCGCAAATCTGCTTTAGGGACACTGTTTTTCGTTGCTGCGTCATAAGGGCATTTAACCTGTGGGTTTTTTAGATGACGGACGCCCGCCTGGGCCCCTCACACCCCCACCCCCCCCGTAAAATCCGGGCCCCGGGTGGGTAACCTTTGCGTGTTAATTTAAAGACAGACCCAGGCCCCGGGGTCTCACCGCACCCACTGTAACTCCGGGCCCCGGGACCCGAAACCTTTCGTTGGGTTAAAAATGACAGACTACCACCTGGGCTCTCCCCCCCGACCCCTGAAAATACGGCCTTTGGGTGCTGAACCCCCGCGTGTTTAAAAGAAGACAGAGCCTAGCCGGGCTCCCCAACCCTACCCACTGTAAGTCTGGCAGCTGGAAACCCCCGTGTTAACAATGGGGTGGGCGGCACACTGGCTTTTTCCCCCCCGTTTTTGGGCAAACCCCGGAAAGCTTCAAAATTTTTATAAAAAAAACAGAAATTTTTTTAAAAAGGGGGTTTCTGGAGGTTAAGTAGTGTCCCAAAAAAGGGGCCCCGGGGGGGAAAACAAAATTTCACAATTTTTGGATAAAATTTTTCCTTTGGGCTGGGGGAAAAAAAATCCCCCCTATGGGGTCCCCATTCCCTTTTAAAACTCCAGGGAAAACTTTTCCCAAAACACTGAAGAAAGGGTTTTTGGGGTAAAAAAAAACCATTTTAATTTTTTCGGCTGAATCACTCCCCAAAAACCCCGGGGGGCAAAAAGTCTCTCAAAATAAAAAGTTTTTTGGGGGATATTAGGAATTTTTAAATTTCTTATGGGGGGTGCGGACAATTAACACATCTACACATGTAAAAAAAAACCTTTGTATGTTGGGGGGTTTTTTTGTATGTTACAAACTTAAAAAAAAAGCTAAATTTATAAAAATGAAAAAATATAAAAAAAAAAACTTCCCAAAAAAAATTCTGTAAAAAAAATTTTTAGTTACCAAAAAATATACTAAATGACATCACTTTTAAAAAAAATAGCATAGTGCCACTTTTTTGATCTTTTGGATCAAACAGGTTTAAAGGGTTTATGCTGTGGGGCCCGGACAGGGATAGTCAATGTCCAGTGAAACAAAAGGGGTTGAAAGACCCTTTTTCCGGGACTTTTTTTAAAACTAAGGGTCCTGCAGGGTTGGGGGTCATGCTGTTTGGGCCCCGGGCAGATATAGTCCAAAGTCCATGAAAAAAAAATGGTGGTTTCAAAGAAATTTCCTTTTTTTCCCCTCTTTTTAATCTGGGGGGCAACAGGGTTTAAAAGGGCAATTTCTGCGGGCCAGGACCGGTAAAGGTCAAAGTCCAGTGGAAACAAAAAAGGTTTTTTAAAGACTCCTTTTTTTCGGCCCCTTTTAAATGTGGGGGTCCCTGCCCGGTTTGGGGCTCATGCTCGTTCCAGGGAAAAGGGATATTCAATGTCCAGTTCAATAAAATGGGTGGTTTTAAAGCATAAATGCCTTCTTCACTTTTTAATTTTTTGGGTCAAGCAGGGTTTTAAAGGGTCATGCTTGGGACAAGAACAGGGGGGGAAGTGGGGGTGACTTTTTTTTTTTGCGACTTTTATAACCTAATTGTGTTTTCCAAAATTAACAAAGTACCCGTTTGGGCTGTTTTGATGTTAATTCCAGCTTTCTCCAGCCCTTTTTTGGGTGTTTAAAAATGAAAAAAGGGTGTTGTTTTCCCATAGACTTTAAAAGGCAACGGGGATAATCTATTATCGAATATCGGGAAACGTCTTGGGTAAAATTTACGAACGACTATCGACCCAAGACGATAGTCAAAAGTAATCGCTCATCAATAATGGGGACCAATATAAAAGCTTCATAACAGAAAAATCCAGGGGGATCTTTCCCGCTTTTTTACAAAATGCCGACAGGGTCTAAATACTAAACATGATTTGTTCTATCATTTATTAAATGTAAAAGAACGTAAAATAAAAAATTTGATTACCACTATATGTTTTGTTCTTTTAAAAAAATAATTTTTAAGAACGCTTTTAAATTTAGCATCACATGATAGTTACCACGTGATGCAAGTAGATACCATATATAGCAGACTTTTATGTAGCACAACCAGCTACGATTAAGGACGCAACAGTCCAAAACGCGTCAGCGGTTGTGGTTTGCTGCAGCTAGGTGACTCCCTTGTTTCCTGTCACTGTATCATATGTGCTTGATTTTACTTGTGGAGTAAAGTGGAGTTTTTTAACTAAATTCTGGAAGTGCAGCTGGTGTACTTGCATCCTACAGGGTTTATCTCAGAACGGGCTCCCGAAAGTCTTGGCTTAAAAATTTAGAGCTGGTTGTGCATGCCCACAGCTTTCCATTCTAAACTCCTTTAGAACAGAATGGCGAGACATGCACAAGTGCAACTAGCTCTCAATTCTGTGCTGACAATTTCAGAGGTCATCAAAGTCTATGGTGGAATCACCCCTTTAACGTGTTTTAATGCCTTGCCAAACATATGTTGACTATAAACTTCCAGCGGGGCAGTATTTCTCTGCACAGAACCAGGCACAGATCATAGCTGCACACTAATTGTAGAGTGGATATTAGCCAAATCTTCACTTAGAAGACATGGATGGATTATTACCATCACTGCCTTTCCGATAGCTGTATATACAGCGATCAGTGAGTGCTATATGCACAAATTATCCAGGAAACCTCCCAGCTTCTTGTCTTGCAGTGTTGGCAGTCACGTGAACTCCAGGGCTCAGTAGCTGCAGATGCTGCTGGGTGTTATCAGACTAAGATCAGCTCTGCAGTCAGTTCAGGAGGGTGCTATCCCCGTTTAACAGGACTAATGTAAGAACGTGGGAGCGGTATGGTAGGCACTCCCTACTGTAAGAATGGGTATCTTGCAGATAAGAAAGCGAGTGGTATGGTTGGCACTCCTTTCTGGTTCTTTTCAATTGCAGGGAGAGACAATGTGGGACTCACTGTGATGAAGTGTACCGGCGTATAAATGACACAGACAAGACAACAGCTAACCAGGAGAACTGTGGCTTTACTTTCCTTGTGTTCCTCCAGCAACGACAATTGTAATACAATCCAGTTGTCCGCATTGAGATCCAAACAGCTGTGGAACGATTCACTCGCCCAACAGTTCCAGAGGGGGCTCTCTCCAGCTCAACCTCACTGCTCTAACCTGACTGTCTTCTAGTGGCTCTTCCACTCAGCTCAGGGGGCTTCCACGTCCGTCCTGCTGCTTCTGAGGCCTCATGCTCCTTCTCCAATGCGCTCAGCTCTTGTCCGGCTTACTTGCTGTAACAGTTAACTATATACAATCCTATGTTCTTAGGGCTTCTTCTTTGCCTTCCACTCAAATCTGCCGCCCCTCATCCCAAAGGTGGTGAGGGTGCTGCTTCCTGCTCTTCTCTCTCTCCGAGTTACTACATGTCTCACTATTTACTTGAATCCCCCGCTGCTGGCAGCTAACCCCCCTTCTGCTTCACAGAGGTTCCCCATTGGCTGAGGGTTTTTGACGCTGCTGTTACCAGGCAGACTTCAACTGGGGAAAGAAACCTCAATGTTAACCTATAGCTTATGTAAGGGTGGTGGTTGCCACTCCTTTAGGTTCTTTTAAATTGCGGGGAGAGACGATGTGGGACTCTGTGTACCGGCGAACAAATAAAGACAATAGACACAACACTTGCTGACCGGGAGAAAACCCTGGCTTTACTTCGTTTCTTCCTCCAACAACGACAACTTGTAGAACAAGCCTGTCGCTCACATAGAGATTCACACAGCTCGAAAACATGCACTCGCCCAGCAGTACCAGAGGGGGCTTCCTCCATGCCAACCTCACTGCTGTAACCTGGCTGTACTCAGTGGCTCTTCCACTCAGCTCAGGGGCCGCCAAGTCCATCTTGCTGTAGTTGGGGGTCCTTTCCCCTTCTCCTATGCTGCGGCCAGAGGGCGAAGGGTTTTGCCCCTGCTCCCTCCCCGGGTTGCTTATGCTGAAAAAGGGTAACTATGTACAAGTCCCTAAAGTCCTTGTCTTGCTTCTTTTTCCTTCCAGCTTTTTCTGCCTCCCCGCATTCTAGCCAGAATGGGTGTCCTGTTCCTATCTGCCTCCTCAGTGCAGACCCTAGCAGACTCTCCAACAGACTAACAGACTACCACTAAAACTACATTTCTCACTATTTAACTAAATCCCCCATGCTGACAGCTAATCCCCCTTCTACCCTTCACAGAGATTCAGCTCCCTATTGGCTGGGGGTATTACACCGCTGTTGCTAGGCAGACTAACTGGGGACAGAACCTACTTATTAATCTCTATCTTACTGAGCATAACTTTCCTATGATTTTCTACCCCTTAAGTCTGTACAGCACACTTTACACTATTTCCCTGAATAAAGATATCTAACACTTTTACAAATCTCACATAAACATTTAGCATAATGGTAACCATAGTAACCGCATGGGGTAAGGTTCAGCGTCCTTAGCTTTAGCACCAAAAGTCCTTGGACCCCATAAACATTTCAAACACAACCCCTCCACAGTGAATTAACTCATGGCAAGGTTTCCAGTGTCCATTTATCACCGTACCAAAGTCCTTGGCCCTGCAAAGAAACATGAAAGTGAATTCCCGTTCACCCGGGGAATGGTGCAACAGCACCGGGCACCCAAGCAGCTTACGGCTTGTTTAGCGGCTCCTGCCGTTCTCCCAACTGCCGAACCAACTCTGGCTGCTCTAGGCCCCGCGGTCCACTGACTCTCTAGGACCTCAAACAGCAGCTCATGGGCCTCACAGATAAAGGCGCCCTCTGCGCCCGACTCGGGGTACCCTCACTGTCCCGTGGGAAGGGGACACTCCAGAAGGTCCGGCTACGACCATCACCAACGGGGCTGTCACTACGGACACAGGAGCGGTGACAGTAATGGTGGGCTCCGGGTCTGGAGACCGCTCCCGGATGGCTTCTCTGCCACGCCCCCATCCTAGCGCTGGCATGAACCCGGGTCCTCGGCCCCCGAAGCTTCCACCGGACATTCCTGCTCCTCCTCGTCCCAGTTCTCTGTAGGTACATACTTCGGGGGGAAGACGTTCCACCCCAGCACCCAAAGGGGCCCCTTTAGGCCCCCGGAAACTTTGCGGAATCACCCTTTCCCGCGATACAGGCTGTGCAAGCTTTCCCTCGAAATCCGCTTACTGCTCTCCGATTACAAAAAAAACATCCCGGGTCCCCCTGCAGGAGGGACCCAAATGCCTGCGCGCCGGTCAAATTGATAACCTCTCTGGGGTCTTTTTTCTCGCCACCCCCCAAAGCCCCCACACCACACAGTTCAGAAACTGGTACCGGGCCCCTCCATTCCTTCTGCGCTCCCGGTCATCTGTAGGGGCGGGGCCCTCCGTGTTCAGGTTCAGCGGCGGGGGCCCCGGGGCGGGCAGCCCCGTCCTGGGTCCCTCGCCCCCGTTGTTGGTCGGGCGACCGGCTCGGCCTTTGATCGGGTCTCCTTGTTGCTGCTCACCTGACAAAGTACGTTACCCAAGTCCCGTGCAACAGTTTCTCGCAACTCCATTTTTTCTCCACACCCCCCACTTTTCCGGTGCTCCTCGAAATTTTTAAAAAGGCCCCCCAGGGGGGACTACCCCACTTTTCGCGCGCTTGGCTCGGGGCCCCAACGGCTGTTCTTCGGGCGGAAACTTTTGGGGCGCCCTTTCTCGGTCACGCCCCCCCCTCTTCTTCCTGCCATGCCTCCCCCATTTGCTACACCAGCAGGGGCCCTTCATAGCCGGCCCCCATACTGGTTCTTCAGCACATTTCGGGCTATCACTGCCCCGTCCACTTGCCCCCTCCCCGGGCCGGGAAAATTCCACGAAAGTCTTTATACATTTTTCACAGTCCTTACATGTACAACGCCGTCCCGAAAAACTCCAGCCCCGGGCCCTAATTTCCCGGGGCCACCCTGCGGGGGAGACTCCCTCCCCCACACCTGTCTTGTGTCTTAATCCCCCGTCACGCTCCTGCCGACAAAGCCATATGAAAGGGTGGGGTTGCCACTCCCTTTATTTTCTTTTAAATTTTGGGGGAAACATGTGGGACTCTGGTCCCAGCTACAAATAAAGAAAATAACACAACACTTGCTGCCCGGGAAACCGGGTTTTACTTCGTTTTTCCTCCAACAAGACATTTCAGAAAAGCCTTCCCCACATAGAGATAACGCTTTAAAACCATCACTCCCCCGGGGATACCCGGGGGGGCTTCCTCCATGCCATCCTCATGCCTAACCTGCTGTACTCTGGCCTTCCACTCAGTCAGGGCCGCCACATCCGCTTGCTGATTGGGGGTCCTTTCCCCCTTTCCCCAAATGCATGGGGCCAAAGGGTGAAGTTCTCCCCAGCTCCTCCCGGGTTGGTTTTGCTGAAAACAGGGGAAAAATGTCAATCCTTAAAAGTCCTTGTCTTTTTCCTTTTCCTTTCCCGCTTAGTCTGCCCCCCCCATTTAGCCAAAGGGGTGTCCTGCTCCCATCTGCCTCCTCATCAGACCCTAGCACTTATGAATCTAACCTTTCCCATTTCTGCTATACCCTACCCCCTATTGTACACACACTACTTTTCTAAATAAAGATAACTAAAGCTTTGCACATCCTACACTAACACAACAGCTCCAATTACAGGGGAAATCAGGAAAAAGAAATGTAAAAAAGCCCCCCCGAGTCTCCCTGAGTCTTTTTTTGACCCTTACAGGTACCAATGTTAAAATAAAAAATTTAAAAAAACACACAAATAAAAAAATTTATAAAAAAAAAAACCCCATGACTAAAATGGGGGAATCGTTTCTAAAGAAGTGGATTCTTTTAGAATTTTGGGAAAAAATTTGATTTTGCATAAGGCGAAGTTTTTGGTATTCCCAGAACAAACGTGTTTTTTTTTAAAATGGGCCCCAAACACATTGTGACATGGGGGAGAAACAGGGGGGGAAAAAGGAACACCCCCAATACATGTCAAAATGAAGCCAATCAGCAACAGTGGGCTTTTGTGATGTCACAGCCCTAAAATACGGACGCCAGTTAAATCCTTTCATTGCAGTGGTCTCCTGTCTAAGCATCTATCTATCAGCACTATATTTCACTCGTGCAAAACAAACCCTTTTTTGAGCTACGAGGGGAAAAACCTTTCCCAAAGGGGGATATAAAACATTGTTCCTAACCACTTTTTTTTTGCTTTTTTTAGTTTTGGGGGTATTCTCCATGCCCAATGTGTGTAATTTTTAGCCCCTACACGCTTGAATTTCCCTTTTTTTCACTGTGTGGGGATTTTTTACCAAGGGGGTTTTTTACCGTCTTGTTTGTGGGGGGAAATTTGGAGTTTAATCAGGTTTTGTATTTATCATATACAGACTTAAACAAGTCTGTTTTTTTGTAAATTTTTTTAAACAGAAATATTTCAACAGAGAGGTGGGAGGCCCCCTTTACATGCAGTGGCAGTGGCACAATTTTCCTAGGGGGCACAGGTCACAGACATTTAAAAGGGGTTTCCTGCAGAGGTAACTCGTGAGGCCGAGCTACCTTGTCTCTAACAGCCGTGCTTGATCACCCAAACCAACGCTTCTTGTTGGTGAGTAGGGCATCCACTTCCCCCAGATTACAGCAACCCCACCAAGATGGGGTTCATCAACCAAACCCCTTTGTTTTGGGTGGCCCCGGGGGGCGGGCAGGGCCCCACCTAACCCACCCCCTTCCCGTCTGGTTCCCCCCAGCCAGAGAACTTCTAGTGGTTTGGGTTCTGCGCCCTATTAGCGGGAGAACTATTTTAGGACAGTCATCAGCTACTTGGCAGCAAAGAGGTGGGGCAGACATCTGCTGCTTCTTGCATTAGGCATGGGAGGTTATGTTGCAAGTGATCAGGCTGTGCATACAGTGATGGGCAAGCACTTATCAATGTCGATGCAGCTGATCGCACTTGGGATCTGTGGGAAGCAAGGGCTTCATCATTATCATCGTCGGAAGATCAGGGTGTCAGCCTGTGTGTCAGGCAGCGGCCCCAAGCCAGAAATTTTTTGGGTTTAGTATGGCCGTGAGGTGCGGGTGGGGGAATTTGGAGGTCGGGGAGCCAAACGCCCCATGGATTTGACCACCCGTTGCAGGCCCCAGAAAGTAGCGGGCACAGGGGCTCCCCAAAAAGGGCAGCATTTTGGGGTAGTCACTCAGTGCAAAAGGTTGGTGATAAAATCACCTAATCGGTGGTGTGGATTTTTTTCCCAATACCCGGGGGGCCCCGAACATGTGTATAGGGTTAGAATCTGTGGGCAGAAGTAAAAGGGGGCCCCTGGAGCTAATGTTGGGCACCACAGCCCCCGTCAAAAAAATGAAACCATCCAGTTGCCAAAGAGAAAGTGTCTCAGATTTGGTGGCCCACCCGGGCCCCTTCGACAGCAGCAGCTAAAATGGCCGCATGCCATTTCACCCAGCCAAGGCTCCCCCTCCTTCCCAAAGGAAGGTTTTTTGTTTTTCTCATAAATCTATGGCCCAGTCCCTCCTGCTCCTCGCAACCATGGGGGCCAGCAGGTCGTTCACCGAGGCCCCTTTCCAAGAGAGCGTATGCTTTCCAACCATCGAAAGTTTTTGGGTACTGCAACCCCCCCTTTTCCAAGGGGGTTTGGACTCTTCCCGTTTGAGAACGAATGGCTTGGGCGGAAGCTGGGTGGAGGGTCCAAAGCTTTTAATTTTTTTTTCAAAAAAAGGGGTACCCCCCTGCCCCAAATTTGAAAAAACGAAGGGGGGGCCTTTTTCCTTGGGGCCTATCGGTGTTTTTCCAAAGGTTTGGACGGAAAGGGGGGGACGTGGGGAGTTGTAATTTACGGTCGGGCTTTTTGGGTCCTTTGGGGCCCCACGGGGTAAATTTTTGCTTCCTGCCCACCCACACCAGAAACTTGGAAGGAGACGCCGCTTTCCCCTTTCCCCCGTTGTAAAAATGTTTGTTTCCGGGCCCCAAGACTTTGGAAAGAGTTGGTTTTCCTTTGGCTCCCTGCTCAGCAAATATTCTGATGCTGCCCCCCCACCTGATCCCAAACATCTGCTGTCAGTGCCCCATTCCCAAACATCCTTCTTTCCCAGGGACTGGTTTTTGCCCACCCCCCCCCCACTCATCTGGGGCCCATTATGAGACTTCTGTTTGCTGTTTCCATCCCAAAAATCTTTATTTCCCACTCTAGGGGCCTATCTTGTTGTTGTACCTCTAAAATTTGTCATTGTGCCATTTCCGACCTCATGTGTTGCTGCTTTTGGGTTGCGGGAAAAACCTCCTTTACTGGGGATTGTGCCACTCTGGGGGCCTACTGATTTTTGCTGCAAACCTCCACATTCTGTCATTTTTCCCCCACTCTGGCCCTCTGATGTTGCTGCCACCTCCACATTCTGTCATTGTGCCACTCTGGCCTGTGATGTTGTTTCCAATCTCCCCCACTTTTGTGATTGTCCCAAATTGTCCCCCCTTACTGATGTTGCTGTCACCCCCACAATCTGTCTTTTTTCCACTCTGTGGCCTACTGATTTTTGCGGGCCCCCCCATACTATGTGATTGTGCCATTTCAGTGGCCTACTGATGTTGCTGCCCCTCCACAATTTGTCACTTCCCATCTGTGGCCAAACCGATGTTACTCCCCAAAATTCCATCCCTTTTGTGACGGCCACTCTGGGGGCTATGATTTTAGTGCCACCTTTGCTGTTAACCCCCTTTATGCCTGGGCCGAAAAAACCCTTTAAAAAACACCCAAATTGGGTTTTTAGCTTTTGCCCCCCGGGTTTTTAAAAAAGTTGTAATTTTTTCATATTTTAAAATTGACGCATTTGTGCAAGGGACTTGTTTTAACGGGGGGAGTTGTTTTTGGGCAAAATTTGTTTGAGTTTTATTAAATTACTGTAAATTTTTTTTTGCACCCTGAAAAAAAAAAAAAGGGGTTTTTTATCCCTTTTTGTTCTATAAAATAATTTTTTTTCACTATTCTTTTTTCACACTAAAAAACCCTATTAGATTAATTTTACAGGTTATTTTGGTCATTTTGGATACCCAATATGTGTAGGGGTTTCTGTGTGTGTATAATGGGAAAGGAAAAATAATTTTTTACTAAAAATTTTTTTTCCTTTATTAATTTTTTGCATTTTTTTTTTTTCCTTTTTTTAAAACCCCTTAAGGAATTCTAATTTTTCAAATTTTTTATATTAGTAATATATTTTGCATATTCCTTTAATGCTTGTACATTTAAAATCTGTGTCAAATTTTGACACAGGCTGCAGTCAGGGGAGCCCCCAAAAAGTGTGGGCCCCGAAAAGCGGCTTGCTATTTCAGACGCTTTTGGGCCCCCTTTCGGGGTTTCAGGCTGGGCTGTATTTGTTTTTCCCCCGGCTCCCCTTTAAAGGGCACCGAGAGTCGTGGGAGTCCCCTTTGTTTTTACCATGGTCATGGACCGAAGCAATCAAAGGGTTAAACTGTAGGGATCGTAGGCTTCTTCTTGTCCATGGCGTTTACAGAGATTGCTTTAGGAACAGAGCTATTTAACCCACGCTCCTTTCCTAGAGCAACTGCAGCCTGGGTTTCTTCAAAACCCCCTTTTTGCAGCGGGAAACTTTTGTTGTTGAGGGAGAATGAAAGGGCTACCCCTGCCTGGGCGCCAAAAAAATCAGTGGAAAATGATTTAAAAGGGGGGTGAAAAAAAAAAGTAAACTGATACAAATATGTGAACGGAGTTTTATTTTTTTTACTGTTTTCCTTCATATTATGAGAAAAACTCTAATGTAAAGATTACATAAAAAATAAAGCCCTTTGCATATCACGAAAACAAGCAAAAATTTTTTTAGGATAGCCAAGTGTGAGAAAGCATTATAGCATTTAACCCTTTATTTATAAGGAAAAATTTAAAAATTTGCCTGATCAGGGTGGGAAAGGGAAATGGGCCCCGGGCAGGAAAAAAGGGTTTTTGCAAAGTAGAGTTGAAATTTAAAAATATTTATTCCCCGGTTTTTAAAAGAAACCCTTTGTGGCCCCAAGTGAGTAAAATTTGACTATTTCTTTGCCCCGAACTCAGCCCCCCTGTCTGCTCCCTCCCCCAAAAAATTTTTCCCTTTCCCTTGGACTTTGACTCTGCAAAAATGTTTGGGGTTTTTGGGTTATTCCGCAAAGGGACTATGTTTAAACGTTTTACGTTGGGCCCAAACGACACCCGGGTCGATGGGTTAGTCGACCATAATCGACAAGATATTCGTTTGGTCGTTGGTAGATTATGATCGATGCCCCATTAAAGTCTATGGGAGAGAAACAAAACCCCCCCTTTCCCTTACACCCAAAAAAAGGGCGGGGAAAAAGCGGGAAAATTAACATCCACAACATCAAAGGGATACTTTGCTACATCTTAGGCAACACACTTGGGTTATAAAAGCCACAGAAAAAAAATCACAGCCTTTCATTTATCCCTACCCTTCCCAACCACAGAAATGCCCCTTAAAACCTGCATCACCCCCCAAATTAAAAATTCCCAGAAAGGCAGAAATGTTTTTGATCCATCATTTTACCTTAAACCCGGGGACATTGAAAACCCGGTTCTGGAACGCAGATGACCCCAAACCTGAAAAGACCCCCAGTTTTAAAAAAATTTTTTGGAAAAAGGAGCCCTTTGAACCACCATTTTATTTCACTGGACATTGACTATACCTGTCCTGGGCCCGGCATGACCCCCAAAACCTGCAGGGCCCCCAAAATTTTAAAAAGTGCTGGAAAAAGGAGTCTTTCAACCACCATTTTAGTTTCCGGGGACTTAGACAATCCCTGTCCTGGGCCACAGCAGAGCCCCAAACCTCCCTGCCCCCCAGATTAAAAAGTGGGGGGAAAAAAAGGAGCTTTCAACCCCCCAATTTTATTGAAACCTGGCTTTTTCTATCCCTGTCCTGGACCGCATTTATGACCATTAAACCTGTCGCCCTCAAATTAAAAAGTGCCGGGGAAAAGGAGCCCTTTTAAAACCCCAAAATTTTTAATTTGGAACTGGACATGACTTTACCTGTCCTGGGCAAAAAGCATGAGCCCAAAACCAGAATGCCCCCAGATTAAAAAGTGCGGGAAAAAAGGAGTCTTTAAACCCACCTTTTTATTTTTCACTGGACCTATACTGCCCCTGCCCCGGGGGTTGGCGTTTTCCCCCTCCGTATAAAGGGGGAACTAATTGACTTCACTTGGAAATACTGGGGGTTTTTAACGCCCTTTCCCCAACCCAGGTGCCCTTTTTTTTGGCATTCTTTTTCTCATTTTATTTAAAAGTGCTGGGGAAATTTTGTCTTGTTTTTTGGGTTCTCTGCCCGTGCCCCATACCCCAATGTCCTTTTGAATAACCTACTTCTGGGTAAATTTTTTTTTCTGTCCCCTCCCTTGTACAATTAAAGGGGAATTTTTTTCCCACCCTTTTTTTGTAAAAATTAAATTTTTTTAGTGGGTTTTAATTCTAAAAAATTTGGGTTGTTCCAATACAGAGTTGATAGCTAGGTTAAAAATCTTGCAAAAACAAGTCTTTTTGGGCAATATTGTCCATTAACAGTGTCCTACCTATTCCTGTTTTTTGACAGCACCATCACCCCTTTTGGGGCCCCTCTTTTACAATTTTTGAAGAAAAAAATGTCATTTGAAAAAAAACATTTTTTTATAATAGGACCCGTAGTAAAAGCTGCATGTCACAGAAAATGCCCCAAAAAAATTTAAAACATGACCCTTGACCCCCTTTGGACAATTGTGGGAAAAACAAATGTTGTTAGAAAACCCAAAATTTTTTTTAAATTTGGACCTGTAGTATTGCTGCCAAAATTTAAAGCAGCAAAGACCCAAAAAAATTTTTTAAAAATGACTTCTCAGCCAAATGTTAAAAATTTTTGGGGGGAGAAAAGCCACTTAGAACCACATTTCTGTTCCAAAGGACCATGATTATTGCGTAATTCCCCAGAAAAAATGAAACCCCAAAAAAAATTTAAATATGGGCTTTTTCCAAACCCAAATTTTTTTTTAAAAATTGTGAGGGAGAAATGCCATTAAAAAGCCCCTTTTTGTTCCAAAGGGGGCCCTGAATTTTTGCTTGTATCTCCCCAGCAACAAAACCTCAAAACCATTGACAATTCGAAAAAATTTTTAAAAATAAAAGTGAGTAAAAGGAATACGGTGGGTTTTTCATGAAACCTTGCTGTCTTTTTTTCAGTCTCCTCACAGCAAAACCAGCAAAAAGAACTGGGGAAAAAAAAATAAAAAATTTCAGTAAGAAAAAGATATTTTTAAAAAAAAATTTTTAAGAGGACCATTTTTGTTTGAAGAGGGGAAAAAGGGGGGGAAGGGAGGGCCCCCAAATAAAACGGGGACCCGGCGATTGGGCCACAACATCATCAGAGATCCATGCCTGATTCATTTGATGGGAAAATCAAACCCATCCCCATTTTTTCTGTGGGAAAACTGGATGCGTTTGTCTGTAATGACTCCCCACTGTGTTTATGGTCCCCGTCAGATATACGGGCTGCTGGGCAGGACAACACCTCTATGGCGTGGGGGAGAGAGCCGGGCCTTTGTCCATTTTTTGGTACCCAAAGTCTTTGGGGGCCCCGGGAAAACATACAAAAACATCCCGGGGTTGAGACGCAGGTTTGTCGTGCACCATGTTTTTTAAGCTGGTTTTCTTTGTGTTTTTTTGTGTGCCCTGCCCTTGCATGCTTTGGTGGGTGGGGAAATAAAGATTGCAGAAAGGGCACCCATTTGGGTTCTCCACCCTTTCCTGCTCTGCCGGCCCGCCGTACGGTACTTGGCACTCTACTGGGTGTCACGTCCCGATGTTGTTCCCCCGTGACATTTTTGGGGGAAAAAGGAAACAACCCAACAGATTTTCTCCAGTTGATCAATCAGCAAGGGCTCCCAAATTTTCCGCCCTTTTAAATCCCCTTAAATTTTGGGGGGGTGGAAACAAAATGTGAGTTTTGTTTTGTACCCGGGGAACCAGGAGGGTGGCCCCAGTAAAAATGTTGTTCATTTTGATGGCCTTAAAAGGGGAGGATCATGTTTTGGGGGAAATGGAGCATCCAAAACCCCATGTGAGAGATGGGGCCTTGATTTTTCCCAAACTTTTGGGGCGAGGGGGGCAGTTTCAAACTGATCTTCCTCATCTTCCTCCTCCCCCTCAAATTTTTCGCCAACCTCTTTCCAAGGGGAGGGGCGTCGGGAACGTCGGGGTTTGGGTTAAACCCCCTCCTCCTCCGCGGCCCCCGGCACACTTCAACACAGCCCTGACTTGGCCCGAGATGATGCACCCTGAGAGCTGATGCGCCACCCCTTTCACTAGCCCTGGGACCCCCAACCCCTGCCTAATGAAGACCCATGAAATTTTTGAAAATGTCTGGCCCTTTTGGATTTTAAAGGGGAAGGGAAAGGGTCCGTGTTTCCCCATTTCTGTGTTTGTTCCCCCTCCTTTCCCCTCGCTGGGAGGACCGTTGTTTCAGAAATGTCCAACGATCGTTCCCAAAATAAGATCACCCAATGCTCATGTTACAAGGGGATTGTCCGCACTGACCATTTTTTGGGGGCTTCTTTCAAAACTGGGAAGGATGGTGCAGAGCTCTTTCACCTGCCTCCCACCCCTCGGTGGCTCAACACCCCGAGGTCCGCCCGCTGCTTGTCAGGGCCCTGGTCACTTCGACTGTGTAAGGGCATTGCGCTGCTGCCACAATCGCGGAGCATGGGGAGGTGGAATTCAGCGGTTCCCCACGAAACAATGAGAGGGGTTGACGGGAGCCGAGCTGACGCCCCCAACGCAACCGGGCGGGCAAAAGCAGGTGCGAACGGCGGAAGTGCAAACTTAGACTTGACCCTTCCTCAGCGGGCATCCAGCCCCCGGTAGCTTTTTAGAAATTTCTGGAGACAAGGTTCATAAACTTGCTAGGAAGGGGGATGTGCCCAGCCTACCGATCTTAAGGGCCACGATTTCGCCCCTTATCGACACCACCTTGCCTGGGCCCAAAGGGTTTTTGTCACCCGCCGCGCTCAAATTTGTTTCGGAAGCCGCCACAGCTCCTGACCTTGTGTGGGGTCTCCAAGACAGATTAATTTCAACACGGCCTGGTTTCTCTGGGCACGGATGCCACCGAGGACCCTTGGGGAAAGAAACCCTGCACCTCCCTCGGGTTTTGAAAACGTGCCGGAGCCTGAGAGCCCCGTCACCCCCAGAGACCCCCACCCACCCCTAGTGAGCTGCAAAGAGTATGCGGGCCCTTTGGCCGGCTTATAGTCCATTGTCGGGGTCAGATGGGCATTTCCCGGCACAATGCAGAAAACGTCTTGAAAATTTTTGATGAAAAACGTGGCTGGCCAGGGGGGGACGGCTTTCTGGCAAAGAAAACCTGCTTGGGTTGGATTTGGGGGGAGGCAAGGGGCCCTGACTGGGGAACCCATCTTTTCCACCAAAGGAAAGGCAACTTTCCCAAAGGGCAAAAACGGCAATGCCAAATTCAGGCTATTGCTTTTGGGTGTTTGGGTTAAAATGTTTCTTCTGCTCCCCCCAAATGGAAGACAGAAGGCTGGCTGCTAACTGGCCGCTGTAGGGGTGCAGGTCGTCAAACGGCGGGGGGAAAGGGGGAGGTGGGGCTCTGGTGGGGGGGCGGTGGTACTCGGGCGACGGTGGAGGCTGAAGCGGAGGGTGATCCTGATCAGACTCGAGAGAATGGAAGTAACTGGGGGGTCAGGCAGAAAAAATCATCCTTTTGGCCTCTTGATCTTTTAAAATGCCCTTCACCCCAACCGCATTTTTCATCAAAGAGGTCTTCAGAAAATGAATTATGCACAGTGGTGGTACACGAGTTACATTTGGGCTGCTTCATGTGGACGAGATGCTGGTGATGCTGATGATTGACATTTGTGTTGCCGTGACAGGGAGGAGACGAGAGAGGAAAACTGCTGGATGCAGGTTGCATTAACCACTGAAGAACAGATTGGTCGACGCTGTTCGTTACTGAGATTCACAGGGCCCTGACCCAAGAGCGATGACAGGCCTGACGGTCCTGCAACCTCGACGATCAGCTGCATGCCGTTTGTCGCCAGCACTGGCAGGAGCACCATCTCATTGTAGACCTCTACCATCCATGTCCTAACCCCCCTCTTTGCTCACTTACCACCTGAATTTTCGCTCCATGTTCTATAAAAATTTGAGAAGGTATGGAAGAGTTTTGGAAAGTCTCTTATTAAAAGACGGCAAATCACAGCAATTCTCAAATCCATCAAATCAAAAAATATTGGCTGGATTCAAATTTAACTGTGCAAAGTAGATCTATCAACAAAGTTTGACTGACCAAAAGTGAAAAAACAACCTGTCTGAAATGAATACGGATATAAAAGGTAATTTTTGGGCAACCTTCTCAATTCACCTGTGGTGACTACAAAAATGTGTATTCAAATTTAAAACTGCAAAGTAGATCTATCAACAAAGCTGGCCTCGCCAAAGTAAAAAAACACGTATCTGTAATTTTTTTTGAAAAAAAAGGTATTTTTTTGGCACCATCAATTCCCGTGGTAACTACACAATTGCGGGGTTTCAAATTTAACTGAAAGGGGGGCCCCTATCAAAAATCTGGACTGGACAAATGTGAAAAAAAACACTTCTTAATGTATTCGGATAAATAAAAGGTTTTTTTTTGGCACCTATCAATTCCCTTGGTGACTAAAAATTTGCGTATTCACATTTAAGTAAAGGGCCTCAATGAACAAAGCTGTTGCGCCAAAAAAAAAAAAAAAAACACGTATCTGAAATGTTTGGGAAAATAAAAGTTTTTTTTGGCACCTATCATTCACCTGGGGGTAACTACAAAATTGTTTGGATTCAAATTTTAACGCAAGGTGGCTCTATCAACAAACTGGACGGGCAAAAGTGCAAAAACCCTCTGTAATGTTTTCGGAAAATAAAAGGTATTTTTTGGCACCTTTCAATTCACCTTTGGTGAGAACAAAATTGCTTATCCATTTAAGTGCAAGGGCCTCAAAACAAGGCTGTAGTGCGAAAAAGTAAAAAACCGTATCTGTAATTTTCGGATAATAAAAGGTTTTTTTTGGCACCTTCTTTTCACCGGGGTGACTACAAAATTCTGTTTACATTTAAGTGCAAGGTGCCTAATGAACAAAGCGTATGCGCCAAAGTAAAAAAACACGTTCTGTAAGTATTGGATAATAAAAAGGTATTTTTGGCACCCAATTCCCTGTGGTAATAAAAATTGCTGATTCAATTTAATGCAAGGGTAAAACAAACGGGATGGGCAAAAGGGGAAAAAACCGTATCTGTAATGTATTGGGAAAATAAAAAGGTATTTTTTGGCACCTTCAATTCCCCGTGGTGACCAAAATTGCTTTTTCACTTTTTAAGTGAAGGTCCTAATAACAAAGCTGAGTGCCCAAAAAGTGAAAAAACATTTATCTGTAATGTTTTCTTATAATAAAAGGTATTTTTGGCCCCTTCAACACCTGTGGTGACTAAAAATTGCTTACACATTTAAGTGAAAGGGTGCCTCAATAAAACAAACTTTATGCGAAAAAGTGAAAAAAACACGATCTTAATGTTTTCGGTTAAAAAAGGTTTTTTTTGGCACCTTCAATTCACCTGGGGTAAACAAAATTCGGGATTCAAATTTAATGCAGGGGGCTCATAAACAAACTGAGGGGCCCAAAGGAAAAAACACTATTTTAAATGTATTCGGATAAAAAATTTTTTTTGGCACCTTTAAATACCTTTTTGGGAACAAATGCTTATTCACATTTAAGTGCAAGGTGCCCAATGAACAAAGCTTAGTGCCAAAAGTGAAAAAACACGTTCTGTAATGTATTCATAATAAAAGGTATTTTTGGCACCTTTCAACCCCTGGGGTGACACAAAATTGCGGGTTTTCCCTTTAAAGGAAAGGTTTCCTAATAACAAAGCGAGGGCCCCAAATAAAAAACCCCTATCGAATGTTTTCGGATAAAAAAAGGGATTTTTTGGCACCTTTAAAACCCCTGTGGTACTAAAAATTGTGTTTTCAATTTAAGTCAAGGTGCCCCAATTTACCAAAACCCCCCCGCCCCCCCCCCCCCCCCCCCCCCCCCGCTCCCCTCCATGATTAAAAGGGAGATGCTCCTTTTAATTTCTCTACCTAACAAAAAAAATCTTTCCAACTAACTAAGTTGTAAGGTCACAGCTAACATAGCTTTCCTGTGAAGAAAAAAGAATAAATTTGCTGACTGTTTGGACACAGGGGAAGCGCACGTCCTCCCCATGAGACGCTAAGACACTGGTCATGAAAAGAAGGCTGTTCTATGTAAAACGAGGTCATGTGATTTTTCGCCCAATCGCAAAAAACACCATCCCCCTCATGCGTCCCCACACATTCACCCCGCTCTATTCTTAAGCTGATTTCTGGGCCCCCAAAATGACAGGAAAAGGGCCCAAAATACGCGATCTTAATAATATGCACAGATTTTAACCTAAATTTTCCGCTAAAAAAAACATCAACATAAAAACTGTGCCCATTTCAACTTTGTTGATAATAATGCTAAAAACAAACTAAGATTTTGCAACATCCTGCTCTGTGGTCTCCCATCTAACACTTTTGCTTCCCTCCAATCCTCCTTTAACTCCTCTGGCCAGCTAATCCCCCTTTCTTCTTGTTCTTGTTCCCTCTTGTTCCCTCTGCCAACCCTTTCACTGGCTAACCACCTCCCAACAAATTCAGTTCAAACTATTAACTATGGCATGCAAAGCTCTCCATAACCTAGCCCCTTCTCCCGCACACATGTATCTGCATTTTTTGCCATGAAGGCATTTCATGTCCTTTTCTCCACTCTCCAGGTTTTAATGTGTTCAAAAGGGGGTGTATATTTAGGTTGTGAGTGTGATTACTAAGCAGGAAAGAGACTGACAGTAGCTGCCTAAGAGGAGAGGCGATGTCTGAGCATTTGTGACCCGGGGGCTGAGAGCTCTCAGCCGGTCGTTTTCCCCCTGGGAAAAGAGCTGTACACTATACACTAATACAGATAAAACGAAAATGGTGCAGAATTTTTAATAATGATGAATTGTAAAAATGTTTATTATTTCATTCGCCAGCTTCCCATAAAAATTTCACATGCTGGGAAATCTCCTTTAACCTCCCGATACCTTATGTGCCGTTGTCTTGTCAACTTCTCACACAACTGCCTCCAAGATTTCCTTTGTGCATCCCTTCATACTCTGAAACGCAATATACCAAAACATGAGACTCTTCTCTAAATTAAAGCTTTCAAAACTAATCTGAAATGCCATCGCTTCAGGATAGCCTACACTCTACTGTACACTAGTCCTGCTGCCACTGCACCACCGTGCAAACCTGTCCATCTATTACCTTTTGTCTCCTTTCTCCTCCTTTGTAGATTTGAATCCCTCATGGGTAGGACCCTCTCTCCCTCTATACTGCCGTTAGTTTGTTAGTTTTTTAGTGATATTACTGTATATATTTAGGACATATGTATACGGAGCTCTTTTTCTTTCCTAGTGCCCGGAAATAAACAGTGCTTTAAAATACATAATTATAATAAAAAAACACAGGCCTCAGAAATGAAGGAGCACTGTTTGGATATAGGATATTTTTCAGGTTTAAATGCCCCTGAGGTGCCAAAATCCAGAGTTTTCTACCACACTTTTATGTCTGGCATAGAAAGTATGTGCCTTAGAGCATATAGAGTAAATGTAGTCCAAATAAGACTATGTTTCCTCTATTATTCTCCATGGCTCCACCACAGTATATGGCAGTGTAGTGTCCCAGAATAAGGGTACTTTGGACTGTAAACATTCACCCTATTGTCGCTAGGCAAAGCCATCAACACCTTACTATCCGGGTACCGGGGTTTACACTGTTATGTACTCCTGTACTGTTTTACATTGTCATACCCAGCTTAAATTGTTTATTAAAATATGTTATTTGCCCTATCAACTGCATTGGGGGAAGGGTTAACACGTAACCTACTAATACTGAGAGACTCTGAGACTTGCTGCCTATGGACTGAGAAGTTAGTAACTTTCTACTTTGCTAGAAGATGCACAGTTGAGTTTTAGAGGGAAAATCACAGACACTGACCTTTGCATCATATCGAAAAGATGCAGAGTCATTCACATAGGCCAGAATGGAAACTCTATACAAATGTATGAGAGACTGAAATTGTAACGATGTTGTTGTGAGGGTTTTGCTTCTCCACTCCACCCATCCTATTAGAAGATTCCAGATCATCAAGAAAATGTATAAAAGACAAGCACTCAGAGCCCTTAGTGGTCCTGCAAATAGAGATCAGTGGTTAACAGAAGAGACTCTGCCAGACTGCCTGTGCGACCTGAAGAGTATTCTGAAGATACCAGGCTAGAGATCCAGAAAACCAGCTTTGACCAGAAAGCCAGCCAAAAAAACTCAACGACAGACATTGGGACAGCAGTTCTTTAGCCAGCATAACAGCCTTCTGAGAGAGAGATGGACAGCTAGCCCAGACCTTTCCTCAACACAGAGCCTTTGTCTACCAGGGAGGAGACAGAAGAAGCCACTCAGTGTCTTGCCTGTATTGTGTTGTACTTGAATTCTTCCATTAAAGAAATGCACTGATTCTCTGCAGACCTCTGACTCTCTGGACTTATGTGTACCACGCCTTACCAATCCTTTCAGAGAGCAGTAATACATGGTGACACTTCATGTTCGGGGAAATCCAGCACAGAGTTCAGACTACTAAAAACCCGAGGACTGCAGCAGATACCACCAATAGAATCAAAAATGGTATGTGAACAGCCCCTTATGCATGTCTGCCCCTCACCTTCTGTCTCTTCCCACCTTCCTTTTAGAGTGTAAGCCCTCACGGGCAGGGACCTCTCTCCTTCTGTACCAGTTGTTAGTTATTAATTTGTCACCTTTGTACTTGTTTGACCTATGTTATGTATGAAACCTGAATGTACAGTGCTCTGGAATCAAGGGCGCTCAAAAATAAATAATAATAATAACATATGTTTCACTCTTATGGATGCTGGTTTAAATAACTTTTTGGGTTCACGTATACTTTTTTTTTTTAATACCAAAACCCATAGACACTACCATAAATAAAATAATGTAGAGACTTGCAAGATATTTAGAACCATCGATGCGGGCTGTGATCTTGCGTATTTTGGCTAAAATATGAACTACCACATGTTTGATATTTTTCCAATGTATAGTTTTGCCCTGTTATACTGGGGAGCAGAGGGTGATAGTATTTTTGTTGGACTCCTGAAATATGCTATGTGTTTTATGTCATTTTTAATTGCATAAGGCTGCCAAAATAAAAATGAAATATAGCCAAATATTCTAAGCATTTTTTTTATTTTAAGTAAAATACCCCTTTCTAACGGAAGTTTCCCTTTAAGATTTCTAGTGTAGCAAACATAAACTACAACATATTAAATCAATGCCCGGTGATGTTTATATGTGTCAGATGTATAAATGTGTTAATATTTGTCCCTACTGCTCTAGTATACAGTCTTGTCACACTAAGTAATGCGTCAACCCCTTTGTGCTGTCACTTGTCTGACACTTAATACAAGTACAGTTTCTTCATTGTCACTTGTCTGTGGGGGATTTTGAAGATATGGTAAGATATGGCCTTTGAGCCACATGAATATTGATCACATGACTCATGTCAAGAGTCACAGAAAGAGAGTTGTCTACACTAGATATTCTGCAGTTTCTAACATTTATATCCGGTTACAAGGAAGGATTTTCGAAATCACAATCAATGCTGTTTTTTAGATGAGGCATTTCATGAAAACTTGTGCAAACTGTCAAAAATGCCATTGCCTATTACAGTAATGAGCCTATTGAAAAGGTAGTGCCATATGTTCTGCCAAGGTATATGTTGTACAGCTGTCAGTGTAGATTAAGCACTCTGATGTCAAATAAAACATGCCCCTGGAAATATAAGCACTTGACCTGACCTATTCTGTAAGGTTGCTAATATGAATATACTGTAAATACTACAAAAGAACAGGGATAGAATATGCCACTGAGAATGTATCTATCAAGAGAAATCCAGATAAAAATGGAAAATAAAAATAATAATAGTACAAGGTGAAATATATAAAAATAAATATACTATAATATAATAATAATCTTTACTTATATAGCGGCAACATATTCTGAACACTTTACAATTCAGGGGGTATACGTACAGAAGAAAAACAAACATTACACAGTAAACAGCTACTAACAGATCAGACACAGGGTGTAAGGTTTCTGCTCACAAGTGCTTGCAATCTATGAAGGGGTAGAGGTGAGACAAAAAGTGAGAAGTACTTGGTTTACATAATGGTCCAGCCATGTATCATAAATATGGGGTGGTTTACATAAAAAATGCTGCCCAAACAGTACATCTATATACAGATAAATGCCTGTGAGTGCCTAAATGCAGGGAGTGACAGACATGTGCCTTACAGAAAGTGAAGGGATCTTGGTCGGCTTGCCTTAAAACTATGAGGGCTATGGGTTTGCCTGATTATATGAGGTAGTATGTTCCAGAGAATTGGTGCAGCATGTGTAAAATCTTGGAGACAGGAATGGGAGGTTGACTGACACAGGGTAGAGGCATCAGTATAGAGGCTGGAAAGAGAGATGGGCCTGACTGCTGCATTCAGCACAGATTGGAGAGGGGAGAGTTAACAGAGAGGAAGACCGATAATCAGGGAGTTACAGTAGTCAAGACAAGAAAGAATAAGAGCAACAACGAGAGTCTGAGTTGTTTCCACTGTAAGAAAAGGATGGATTCTTGAGATGTTCTTGAGATGCAGGTGAGAGGAGCGGGCAAGCGATTGGATATAGGGAGTGAAGGACAGACTGGAATCTAGTATAACCTCAAGACAGCGGGCCTGCTACCTAGAAGTAATGGTGCTGCCACATACTGAAATAGAGATAGCAGGGTGGGGTTGGTTAATAGATGTCGGAACCTATCACATAGTTTTTGCCCCCCTTGCCGAGGGCAGTACAAGCTAGTGACAGACCTGCTGTTTCCAGCGCTGTGTCCCTTATTCTGTAAGATGCTGTAGTTTTTGTGTATTTAATGCTCAAATCTGCAGTTTTCAGCCAGAAAAGAGTCATTTGAAGAGTCCTTCAGATTGTCAGTTTTTTTCAAATCCTGCCAACCTGAGGCTAGCCCTGCCCACCTCAACTGACAAACCTATTAGGCCCCGTTCACACGATGGATCTGGCCGCAGGTTCGGCCGCGGCTTCCCGCGGGCATGTCTCGTCCTAACCTTGCCGCAAATTTGCGCCTCCTGATGCAGGTTTGCGGCGCGGTCGCTGGGCGTTGTCGCAGCGCAAATGGGGGGTGGTTTGGGGCGACACTTGCGGCGAGGGTTTGCCCCCATGCAAATTAGTAGGCAGGGGGCAAACCACACCGCCAGCTGCGCACCAGCCGCGGCAACGCCCGCGGCGACACGCCCGGCAATACCGTGCGGCCGCCGCGCTGAGTACTCCCTGTGTGTGAATATTAACGCGGCTTTCCATAGGAAACCATGTTAATAAACTAGAAGCGATTTGGACGCGGATTGATGCCCCGGGAAGAGTTGTATAATTGGGTGTCATCAGCATAGAGATGGTACTGGAAGCCGTATCTGCTCATGGTTTGTCCAATAGGGGATGTGTAGAATGAAAAGAGGAGGGGACCTAGAACTGATACCTGAGGAGCCCCAACAGCAAGAGGGAGAGGAGAAGAAGTAGAACCTGCAAATGGGAAACTAAGGGTGACATGTATGAACGGGTCTGCGCCAGAAATCTTGCGTCTTTTCAGCCCGAAAAAAACAGCGCCGTTCACTCTATTTTTAAACAGGCGCACTCCAATATCAGGCACCTTACAGAGCGCCTGCGGTACTTTGTAATGCACCTGAGATCGGGGGCATGCAAGAGCACTGTCCCTTCACAACTGTACGATACCACAAATTTATATCACAAATCCAGGCGCATTACTGCTG
>JAODAL010046665.1:0-30687 GCA_025379985.1 Phyllomedusa bahiana
CCCCCGCTCCGTCGGCGATTTCTTGCGGGGAGAGGAAGTCCCGTATCCTCTCCGGCTCCGCCCCGCTCGGGCGCCGCTGCTGTTCGTGCAGGCCCGCACTAGCTCTGGCGGGGCGCCGCGACTTCCGGGTTAGGCCGCAAGCCCTCCAGTCCTGCGGATCGCGGCGAGAAGAAGTGTAAAAGGGACGGCTGCCGCTCCAAACTGCTCTCCCGGGGTCCCTGAGAGTTTGAGCCGCTCAGGGTTCCCCTGCCGGTGATGGGGGATTGCCCCCGTAGCTTTTGCACGATCCTCGGGCAACCGACCATCGGCCTTTTGCCCCACGTTAAAACCCCGCCCCCTCCGTGGGGAGTTTTGCCCCCCGCGGTGGGCGAAAAACATTGTTGAAGAAACCCCTTCCGTCCGGGTTTTTAGGGGAATAGTTTCTCAATGGGGGGTTTTTCCCCGCTATGCAAACCGGCCGGTATTTTTTCCTTCCCGTGGAAACGCCCCCTAATGATTTACGCGCCCTAACTGATTATAGATGCATAAATGTATTAGTATATTTTAGATTACCATTTTTTTAATAAACCACAAATAATGCTTCTTTTCCGCCAATGCTTTTCCCACTTCATGCTGAATTCTCCAACATGAACATTCACAGGGTTTGGCAGAAATTTGTGACAACTGAGTTCTTGGTTCTTATTTGTATTAATAATATTGTTTATTTAGCATAACAAATTTCACAGAACTTTAGAATACAAAGGTTATTTAAGACAATCTCCCGTATAGTATAGGGTAAAATGAAATAAGGGTAGAACAAAAGGTAAAAAGTGTTTGGGTGGGCAATCCTTCATAAAAATAAGATAATATACATAAAAGTGGATGAGACTATCACCCAGACAGTATCTGTATATTTAGTGCATTTGAATGCATTGAATTTGGGGCATACTGTTCAATAGATTGGTGAGTGGTAAAAAGAGAGACTTTTGTTAGGCTTGCATAAACAATGTGCTTCTAAGGCACAATTAAATCTAAGAACAGTGGAAATTAATCTAATAGTTATAAAAAAATTTTTGCCCTTTGAAAAAATATTTGGGAAAAGAAGTAGGGGGTCAAATTTAGTGGAATTTATTTTAAAAATTTTTAGCAAAATTAAAAACCCCAAGGGGGTCTGATAGAGAAGAGAAGGTTATAGGGAGGTACAGCACCGTGGAGAGCATTGTAATAAGAAAAAGAAGTTTAAATTGTATTCATATGAATGGCAAAAGGTACACGATTGGCAAGGGGTTGAAGCTCTTTTTTCTGGGAAAAAAAGATACCTGGTTTTGTTAGGATAGATTTTAAGGAAAAGACATTAAAAAAGGTTTTTGGTTTTTTTTGCAGTTAAAAAAGGGAGATATGAGGAAGCCCGATTAAGTCTAAAAATGACCCCAAAACATTTGGGGTTTGCTGCCCAGTCATTACAATAGAACACACCAAAATGGACTGGATGCCAAGTATCAAGTCTAGGTATATTAGTTAATGCCATTAATTCGTGATTGTAGGCAAGACACACTTGTCTTTGTACTCCTCTCGTGGTTGCTACCACACATACTTGTCATAATCTGAACCAAATAAGTTTCTCTTGGTCTCATCAGACCACAGGACATAATTCCAGTAATTCGTGTCCTTAGTCTGCTTGTCTTCAGCACACTGTTTGCAGGTTTTCTTGTGAATCATCTTTAGGCTTCCTACTGGGACGACAGCAATGCAGACTAATTTTATGCTCCATATGGTCTGAGCACTGATAGGCTGATTCCCCAACCCTGTCACCTCGCCACAGTATGAGAGAGTGTAGGAGCGATAACACCAAATTTAACACACCTGCTCCCCATTCACACCTAAGACCTTGTAATACTAATGAGTCACATGACATCGTGACAGGAAAATGGCAAATTGTGCACAATTTGTCCATTTTCATTTGGGGGTGTACCCACTTTTGTTACCAGAAGTTTAGACATTGATACCCATGTTGAGTTATTTTGAGGACACACAAAATTTACACTGCTATACAAGCTGTACACTGACTACTTTACATTATATAAGTGTCATATCAAAGTGTTGTCCCATAAAAAGATATAATACAATATTTACAAAATTTGTGAGATACTGTATATGTTGATACCCAACCAATAATGGAGTCCCGGTATTCACCAGAGCCTGTCACAAGGCGGGATAGAACTTCCGCGTCGGGGGGTACCCCATGTTGGCTTAGGGCCTATCATTGGCCAACGAAAGGTGCTGGCGTAGTTCAGGAGGAGCTGGCAGAGACTTGGTCATAGGGCAGGAAGAGAAAGAGAGGTCAGGGCAGGCAAAACGTGGTCAGGTCATTTGCTGTAATGTAGGATGAAAAAAATATACAGCCCAGTAAATAACATCAATATGCCCAAAACTGTCCATTGTGGGTAAATTCTTTTAAAGAGGTATTATAATCATTATAGTGTTATAGCACAAGCAATTCCAAAAAAGTAAAATGTGAAGAAAACCAAAAATAGAATTTTGGTTTGGGATTTGGAAATCTTATATCCAGATTTTATTCACAGAACGTACAACACATATCAGAAGTTGAGAGTAATGTTGAGCGATTATTATAGACAAAGTTGAAATCGGCACAGTTTTTATGGTGATCGGATTTTTTAGATCATGCGATAATTCTAGGTTTAAAATTCTGTTGCATCATCTATTAAAGATCGCGCCATTTTCGGCGCTTCCTGTCATTTTGGCGGCAGCAAATCAGCTTACAGAATAGGCAGGTGGAGATGTGTGGCGACGTCTTGACTTGGATTTGTATTGTTGCGTTTGTCTGGAAAAATCACATTACATAGTTTTAAATAGAACAGCTTTTCCTGTTCAGACTCAGTGTCTCTCAAGCAGTCTCAGAGCAGAAGGACGTGCGCTCTCTGCTAGTGTCCCAAACAGCTCAGCGAAAATTATTATATTTCTTCACAGAGAAACCTTACTATTAGCTGTGATTTGCAATTTAGTTAGATTAGAGAATGGAAGAATTTCTATAGTTAGTAGAGACTTTTAAAAGGGCAGCATTCTACGCTGTAAGGTAGGGCGGGGGGGGGCGGGAAGGAGGAAGGAGGGGGAGCCCCGCGGGCGAACACAGACAAGCTCTATAAAGATACTGGATAAGTTCACCAAGACATTATGTAGACATCTGCAACTGCAATAGCTTTTTTTACAGTTTATCTATTGAAATATTTCCTGGATATTGGGCATCCTGAACTTATAGGATACACATATTTTCCTGTAACTGCAGGTCTCTTTTGTTAGGTGCCCAAAACTCCACTTTTATTATCAGTATACATTTCAGCTAGGTGTTCATTTTCCAATTTTGCCATTCCACCTTTGTTGATATATCCTCCTTGCACTTAAAATTTGAATCCAGCAATTTTATAGTCGTCACAGGTGAATTGAAAGGTGCCAAAAATATCTTGTATTATAGAATAGACAAGCTCTATAAAGAATACTGGATAAGTTCACCATGACTTAGTGTGCATTGCACTGCAATAGCTTTATTTTAACAGTTTTCTATTGAATTTTCTGGATATTGGGCAGCTGAACTTTAGGATACACATCTTTTCTAGTAACTGCAGGTCTCTTTGTTAGGTGCAAAAAATCCTCTTTATTATCACGTATACATTTCAGATAGTGTTTTTTCAATTTTGCCATTCCACTTTGTTGATAATCCTACCTTTGCACTTAAATTTGAATCCAGCAATTTTATAGTCACCACAGGTGAATTGAAAGGTGCCAAAAATATCTTGTATTATACGAATAGACAAGCTCTATAAAGAATACTGGATAAAGTTCACCAAGACTTAGTGTAGACATTGCACTGCAATAGCTTTATTATTAACAGTTTTCTATTGAAATATTTCCTGGATATTGGGCAGCCTCGAACTATAGGATACACATCTTTTCTAGTAACTGCAGGTCTCTTTGTTAGGTGCAAAACTCCACTTTTATTATCAGTATACATTTCAGATAGGTGTTCATTTTCAATTTTGCCCATTCCACCTTTGTTGATATATCCACCTTGCACTTAAATTTGAATCCAGAAATGTTATAGTCACCACAGGTGAATGAAAGGTGCCAAAAATATCTTGTATTATACGAATAGACAAGCTCTATAAAGAATACTGGATAAAGTTCACCAAGACTTAGTGTAGACATTGCACTGCAATAGCTTTATTATTAACATTTTCTATTGAAATATTTCCTGGATATTGGGCAGCCTGAATTTATAGTGATTCACATTCTTTTCTAGTAACTGCAGGTCTCTTTGTTAGGTGCAAAACTCCATTTTTATTATCATATACATTTCAGAAGGTGTTCATTTTTTTTTTTTTTTGTTTTTTTCACAATTTTGTGGCCCATTTCACCTTTGTTTGATATATCGCACCTTGCACTTAAATTTGAATCCATGCAATTTTTATTTAGTCACCACAGTGAATTTGAAAGGTGCCAAAAATATCTTGTTTATACGAATAGACAAGCTCCTATAAAGAATACTGGTTAATAGTTTCACCAAGACTTAGTGTAGACATTGCACTGCAATAGCTTTATTATTAACAGTTTTTTTTTTCTATTGAAATATTCCTGGATATTGCAGCCTTGAACTATAAAGATACACAGAATCTTTTCAAGTAACTGCAAGGTCTCTTTTGTTAGGTGCAAAACTTCCCCTTTTTATATCAGTAAACATTTCCAGATAGGTGTTCATTTTCAATTTTGTCCATCCCACCATTGTTGATATATCCACCTTGGCACTTAAATTTTGAATCCGAGCAATTTTATAGTACACCACAGGTTGAAATTGAAAGGTGCTAAAATATCTGTATAATACGAAACATAACAGATACAGTTTTTGACTTTTGGCGCACTACAGCTTTGTTTCATTGAGGCATGCTTGCACTTGAATTTGAATACAGCAATTTTTATAGACACCACAGTTGAATAGAAAGTCCAAAAATATCTTGTATTATAACGAATACATAACAGATACATGTTTTTTGACTTTGAGGTTGGCGCACTACATCTTTGTTCATTGAGGCAGCTTGCACTTTAATTTGAAATACGAGCAATTTCTAGTCACCACAGAGTAATCGATAGGTGCCAAAAATGCCTTTATTATCCAAATCACATTTCAGATACTTGTTTTTCACTTTGGCGCAAGGCCAGCTTGTTGATAATCTACTTTGTAGTTAAATTTGAATCCAGCAATTTTGTAGTCCCACAGTGTAATTGATAGGTGCCAAAAATACCTTTTATTATCCGAATACATTTCAGATACGTGTTTTGTCACTTTGGCGCAGGCCAGCTTTGTTGATAGATCTACTTTGCAGTTATATTTGAATCCAGCAATTTTTGTTATTGATTTGAGGATTTGAGAATAGCTGTGATTTGCCGTCTTTTAATAAGAGACTTTTCCAAAACTCTTCCATACCCTCTCAAAAATTTATTATATATCTAACATGGAGCGAAATTTCAGGTGGTTAAGCGAGCAAAGAGGGGGTAAGGAACATGGAGGTAGAGTACGAGAGAAGGTGCCCCTTCCAGTGCTAGGCGACAACATGCATGCCAGCCGATCGTCAGTTTGCAGACCATCAGGCCTTGTCATCCTGCTGGGTCAGGGGCCCTGTGAATCTCAGTAAAGAACAGCTTCGTCCATCTGTACTCAGTGGTTAAATCAACCTTCAACAGCAGACTTATCTTTCCCCCCTCGTCCTTCACCCAGTCACGTCCAACAAATGTCGTCATCAGCATCACCAGCATTCCGTCCAACAAGAAGAGACCCAAATTGTCAAATCGTGTACCCACCACTGTGGATAATCCATTTTCTGAAGACCCTTGATTGACAATAATGCGGTTGTGGGGTCAGAAGCAATTTTAAAAGAACAAGAGCCAAAGAGGAATGATTTCTCTGCTCTGACGCCCATTTACTGATGCATCAGAGGGAGAAGGAAGCCGGTCAATCGGCTAAAATCCCGAGGGCTGGTCGGGCAGACGCATTGCAGTCCCCTTCATGTAGCCCGCAGCTCCTGGATGCAGAATGTCAGCGACGACGAAGTCACCTGTGTTTGATGATGATGATACGACATTGGCGGATCCACAACTTGTCTTTTAGCAATAATTTTGCTTGCGAGCGCTCATCACTTAGACCGAGGAGGAAGACGGATGGGGTAGTGTCCAGTACGGGTTCCGCCTCAAAAAGGTAGATGGCGGTCGGCAGAAGTCCGCTGATATGATTCGCCAGCCACGGTCAGCGCAAACCCCGCTCCTCACTTATCGCCGCAAAAAGTTCCAGGACCTCTCAAGCCTGGGCCTTCTTTGACCAAGCCTCTGATTCACCTAGCGATGTCATATGCCGCCTATCCGTAAACGCATAAGTAGAGGCAAGAACCTTAGGTTGGTTAACCACCACCAACATGTCTAGTCACATGCAGCGAATGCATGAGTGAAATGGAGTCAACACTGGCCAAAAAAGGCCAGACCGACGCCGGGCCTCCAACCACTGTCACACCCTCTGTCCACACTCCTCCTCCTCCACCACCAAGCTTTCCTCAGCTGACCATGGTCTCTCAGTAGTCATGAGGTCAGGATCAGCCTCCGCTTCAAGCTCACGCATCGCCCCGAGGGTACCACCACACCACCAGAAACCCATCCAACTCCTACCCCTTCTCCTTCCACCAGTTTGAGACGCTGCACACCGTACAGGCGGCCAGTTCCAGCAGCCGCCTTCCTGTCTCCAGGTTTGGGAGCAGAAGAAACACTTTAACCCAAACCACCCAAAGCCAAAAGCCTGAATGTCGGCATTGCCAGGCTTTTGGCCTTGGAAATGTTTCCCTTTTTTCGTTGGTGGACACAGATGGGTTCCGCACGTCATGCCCTTCTTCCTGCTCTCCCCATACCAGATGCCGGGCAGGCATTTTCTTTGCCAAGAAAGAGCCGTCCATGGCCCTGGCACGCCACGTGAAATCTAAAATTTCAAGCGCGTTGTCTCATCTGTGGCCGAAAAGTCCATCTACCACCTACCAACTGACTAAAGCACGTCCAAGGCCCGCTATAAATCTCTGTGACAGCACACTGGGTGAGCTTGGTGGATGTCTTTGTGGTTGACGGTGCTCTCAGGCTCGGCGCACGCTCTTCAAAACCGCAGGGATGGTGCAGGTTCTTTCCCCCAAGGTCCATCTGGTGGTCATCGACGTGCCCAGAGAAAACCAGGCCGAGATGAAATTAATCTGTCTTGGAGACGTCCACACGACAGGTCAGTGACTGTGGACGCTCTCCGTAAACAACGAGTAACCGAGCGCTGGCTGGGTGCCAATACCCATGTTTCCATGCAAGGTGGTGTGCGACAACGTGCGAAATCTGCTGCCACACGCCATAAGTATCCGTTAGGCCTGGACGCACATCCCTTGCCTGGCACATGTCAGGAACCTGTCGTCCAGAATTTCTAAAGAGCTGACCCGGGTCTGGACTGCTGCTGAGGAGGCTCGAAGTCTAAGTTCGCACTTCCGCCGTTCGCAACCTTGCTTCGTACCCGCCTGGCTGCGTTGCAGCGTCAGCTCGCCTCCCCGTCAACTGTCTCATTGTTTCGGTGGCAACAACGCTGGAATTCCACGCCTCCACATTCACCAATCGATTGTGGCAGCAAGCGCAATGCCATTACGCATAACGAAGTGACACATGGCCTGACAATGCATGCCCGGTGCTGACCTCGGTATGTTGAGCCACCCGCTAGTGGAGGCAGTTGAAAGGAGCTCTGGCTCCATCCTTGCCAGTTTTGAAGAAGCCACCAAAATGGTCAGTGCGGACAATGCCCCGTTGTCAGCATGACATTGTAGGTGATCTTAGTTTTCTGTGAACATCGTTTGAAACACTCTGAAACAACAGGTCCGCCATGCGACGCAGAGACCGACACAGAAGCAGACACGGAGCCTTTCTCTCCGTCAAATCCACAAGGCCCGACAGTTTTCACAATTTCATCGGTCTTCAATTAGGCAGTGGTTCGGGGTCCAGAGCTAGTGGCAAGGTGGCGCATCAGCTCTCAGGGTGCATCATCACAGGCAAGTCCAGGGCTGTGTTTGAAGCTGTGCCGAGGCAGCGGAGAGGAGGAGGAGGCGGTATTCCTAGACAAGCACCGACGTTACCGACGTCCCTGTCGATTTGGTGAAGAAGGTTGGGGCCGCGAATTTTGAGGTGGAGGTGAGGAATATTAGGAAGATCATTTGCAAGTGCCCCCCCTCGAAACCAGAGGGCTTGGGAAATCAGCTCCATCTCCTCACATGAGTGCTTTGGGATGCTTCCATTTCAACCAACATGATCTTCGAATTAAGGCCATCAAAATGAACAACATTTACTGGGTGGCCACCCTCCTGAGATCCCCGGTACAAAACACAAACTCAGCACATTCCTTCCACCCCACCCACCCAAATAGAGGAGTAAAATTGCAGTATAGGAGACCTTGCTTATGGTTATGCAACCTGGAGACATCTGTTGCGTCTGCTTCACTTCCCCTAATGGTCACGTGGAAACAACATCAGCGACGTGGACAGCAGTAGAGTGCCAAGTAGGCGTAGCGGCAGCATCAGGCAAGGGGCAGAAGCGCTTATGGTGTGACCTCCGTGGAAATATTTGTTTACTACCTCACCAACGCAAGCAATGCAGGGCACACATACCAACACACAGAGACCAGCTTAAGATCATTGTGCACCTACTATCTGCGGCTCAACACCGATGTTTTTGTATGTGTTCGCTGACGCCAATAGACTTCTCTGGGTATCCAAATGTACGAATGGGCCCGAGCTGGCTCGTCACGCCAAGAGGTGTTGTCCTTCCCAGCAGCCGCGTCCATATCTGACTTACATCAAGATGAACAGGCAATATGGATCTCTGATGATGTTGGTGGCCCCAATTGCGAGTCACCGATTAGTTTCCGTCTACTTCACATTCCGTCTTCAAACAGAAATGGTCCTCTTGAAAAATGTTTTTTAAAATGATAATTTCTTACTGCAATTTTTATTCTCTTTTCCCCAATCAGATCATTTGCTGTTTTGGTGTGAGGAGACTGTAAAGACCAGCAAGGGTTTATCATGACAACAACAGTATTCCCATTTACTTCACTTTATCCTTTAGAAGTTTTCGCATTGTCAAATAGGTTTTTGAGGTCATGTTGCTGTGAGATACAGCTATAATTATGTCCATTGGAACAGAAATGTGGCTTTTAAGTGGAATTTTCTCCCTCACAATTTTGTAATAGTGGCTGATAATTCATATTTATAATTTTTTGGGTTCATGTAGCTGTAGATAACAGCACGAATCATGGTCCTTTGGAATAGAAATGTTGCTTTCTTAATGCATTTCTCCCTCCCAATTTTTAACAGTGGCTGAGGAAGTCATTTTTTATTATTATTTGGGTAATGCGCTTTGAAATGCATCAATACTACAGGTCCTATTATACAAAAAAAATGTTTGTTTTTCTAACATACATTTGTTACTTCGACAATTGTCCGAAAGTGGCTCAAGGGTCATGCTTTGAATTTTGGGGGCATTTTGCTTGGGAAATGCAGCTATACTACAGTCCAAGTTAAAAAAAAATGTAGTTTCAAACAGACATTTGTTCTTCACAATTGTCAATAGTGGCTCAAGGTGATGGATGCTGTCAGAAACAGGAATAGGTTAGGACACAGTTAATGGGACACATATTGCAAAATATACTTGTTTTTTTGAAGATCTTTAACATAGCTATCAATCACTGTATTGAGACAACCCAGTTAAATACAATTAAAAATAGAGAAACAAAGACATGGTGGGGATTCATCCTAGTTTTGAAAAATGTTTTTCTAGAATTAAAACTACTAAAAAATTGCATGTACAAAAATAGTGTAAAAAAACTCTTTTAATTTAACAAGCGAGGTACAGGAAAACTTTAACCAGATGTAGGTTTTATTCAGAGACTAGGAGTAATGTGAGCAGCACTGGACAGAGATAAAGTACAGGAGACAATTTCCTCCAGCAACGTTGGAGTAAAAATAAGAAAAAGAATGCCAGAAAAAGGTACCTGGGTGTAACAAGAAGTGTGTAACCACCAGTATTTCCAATGAAAGCTCAATTGGTCCGCACTCTAACGGAGCGGGCAGCGCTACACCACCCAGACAGGGACCTAGTAATATGTCCAGTGAAACTAAAATGGAGGTTGAAAGACTCCTTTTTTCTGGCACTTTTTAAATGTGGGTGGTCAATGCAGGTTTGGGGCTCATGCTGTTGCCCAGGACAGATATAGTCAATGTCCAGTGAAACTAAAATGGTGGTTGAAAGACTCCTTTTTTCTCTCGGCACTTTTGAAACTGTGGTGTCAACAGGTTTAATGGTCATTTCTGCGTAACAGGACAAGATATAAGTCAATGTCCAGTGAAACTAAAATGGTGTTGAAAAGACTCCTTTTTCCGGCACTTTTTAATCTGGGGGTCCATGCAGGTTGGGGCTCATGCGTGTGGTACCAGGACAGTATAGTCAATGTCCAGTGAAAAACTAAAATGGTGTTGAAAGACTCCTTTTTCCGGCACTTTTTAATCTGGGTCATGCAGGTTTTTTTAGGGTCATGCTACTTTCCAGGACAGGGATATTCATGTCCAGTTCAAGTAAGATGATGGTTCAAATCAAACTGCCTCCTGGCACTTTTTAATTTGTGGTTGATGCTCAGGTTTAAGGGTCGAGCAGTGGTACAAGACAGGGATAGTGAATGGTGTTGTGATTTTTTTTTCTGTGGCTTTTTATAACCTAAGTGTGTTGCCTAAGATGTAGCACGTAACCATGTGACTTGTGTTGATGTTAATTCCAGCTTCTCCAGCCTTGTTGGGTGTAAGAATAAGGTGTTGTTTGCTCTCTCCCTGACTTAATGGTCATCGCTCATAATCGACTGCTCACTATCGACTATCTTGTCGATGATGGTCGACTATCAACCATCGACCGATGTCGATGGCCAACGCAATCGCTCAACACTAATCATAATACTAAATAATAAATCAATAAAAACTATGGAACATATTATGGATATGTACACTATAGGCCATTCCGTGCAAAATATTTCAGGGGTTAGATATAGCTAGCTTTTTTTTAAAAAAACTAATTGTAATCAGACCAATGAAAAAAATAGATAGTTGATATCCAAAATAGGTAAAAGTACTGGATAGGACAGGGATGGAAAGGCAAAAAAACAACAACTTGTGAACGCTTTTTTGCCTGTATTATATGGGAATTTCTACTTGCACATGTCTGTTATATTCACTAGTCTGATGTGACCTGTTCTTTTAACCCCTGAATAAAATTTCTACAAATAAAAAGATTATATGGAATGAAAACTCAAATTGCTATTTCTAGTTTGGCAAGCCAAAGAGGCCTGCAATCAAAGCTGGCAGACCTTGCTAATTGGGTGCTTTTCTTGTTTTAATATGGGATTTAAGAAGCATTAGGCTGAGAACAATTAAGATAAGTTCATGTTCTGGCATCCGTTTGTTTCTGAGGCCCTGCACTCTCCGTCATCCAGAATTATGCTTCCAGATTTAAAAGCAATGACCTATCCCGTTTATGGAGAAATTGGCAGTTCAAAAGGCTAAACTCGTCTGTCACTTTTTTAGTGTAATAGGAGAGCGTGGGGGCAATTAGCGCCAATGACACGACTTTGACTTTTGTACAGATATGCTAAATAGCTCCGGTCAATGCAAGAATAGGAGAAACTGTAAAAACAAATGAACATTTCTTTGTATTAGGGGCGAATAGTCTCTGTTTTTTGCAATTGCTTAAGAAAAACAGTGAAGGAATGAGCAGCAAAAATATTGGTCTACAGTCCAAAAATAGAAAAGAGTTATACAACAGTTCAAGTTAGTTTGTCTTGCCTGTGGGCAGTAACACTTTGTGTTTCATGGAGTTCGTCTGTCAGTAGTAATGTTGTAAAATACTATGGATCGTGGTAGTACTAAGACTTTGGTTCCACACTACTTCTCAATTCATGGTGATTGGAAGCACACAATACACATAGGGCCACATGTATGAAAACTGTTTAGGTCTAAAACTTATTTTTTTGCCCATAGGTTACTATGGGCAAAAAAGTGAGTTTTAGACCTAAACAGTTTTCATACATGTGGCCCATAGTTTCACAATTGTGGTCTTAGCCCTCATGTATGTGAGTAAATTAGTGATCTGTGTTATCTGTATCTTTAATAATGCATCTATAGCCTGCTTCAAGCCCATACTGTAAGGCTATGTTCACACGGCTTTTTTGCGGGGCGTAATTACACCTCGCAATTATGCCGTCTGGATGGGGGCACCTCGCCGGCCCATAGATTTGCATTACCTGCGGCGCATATACGCCGCTAGTAATTGACCTGTCACTTATCTCCCCCCTCGGCGGATTTGCCGAGCAGGGAGAGGAGACGTAATCCATAGTTCTCTATGAGAACTGTGGATTACCGTAATGACTAGGACATATTCCAGCCCTAATTCGCGCAGTACAGCGCGTAATTACGGACTGAAATACGTCCCATTTTAAGCCGTGTGAACATAGCCTAACTGTATGCACCCTAGATTTTACAGGAAGACACACAAATTTGGCAAAAGTTCTGAATGTTCTGTTCCATAAGTTGCAAGGTAGCGTCTCCAAGAATATGTTTTGTCCAGCAAATCCAACAGATGCTCCGTTTGAGGTCTGAGGAATTTGAAGGTGAAGTCAACATCATAAACCTTTTAAACTCTGATGCTCTAGTGCCTAATGCAGGCACTTTGAATAGTAGACAGGGGTCAGCATGGGCATTCTGACCACTGTGTTGTCTATGCTGTCCCATAAACAGCAAGCTCTGATGCACTGTGTGCTCGGACACCTTTCTATTATAGCCTGCTTGCACATCACTGCCACATACGTGTTTATGAGTTTTAAATATAGCCAAGCACACTCTCGCCACTATATTTGGAACTCTCATAGAAATCAGAGTTCAGGGAGAACAGCACAAGCATGGCCATCCCCCTGTTCTCTGAGGCTGGCTCATAACAAGCTACAAGCTAGTCTCAGAAGGGATTTTCAGGATGGAAAACTCCTTTAAATTCTTTAGCAGTTGGTGCTATAGTAGCTCTTCTATGGTTTTTTAACCATAGGAGCTAGCCTTCACTCCCCTTGTGCTTCAGTGAACTTTAATCGTCGATGACCCTGTTGCCAGTTCACCAGTTGACCTTCCTTGGACTACTGTTGGTAAAAACTAATCAATGCATACCAAGAACACCTATCATGACTTAACGGCGATGGAGAGTGGATCCACCAAGTTACATCCAGGATCTAGCATAGGATCATATCTATTGAACCCTTTGGTTTTCACCCTTTAACCCCTATACAGGCATCTGGTCTTTGCTGCAGTGGACACACAGGTCACTCCACTACTGCAATCACCAATGGCAACAGCTGACATCCAAATGCAGGGCCAAGAGAGCAAAGAAAAGGCATGGTTGGGCAGGAACAAAGCAGACGGAGTTTATGCAGAGGTAGCAGACAGCTAGCTAGATCACAGGACATGCTGAGGTCGATATCAGGTATCAATTTGCAGAATTTGCAAGGGAAGACTTATCAAAGAAGCACTATCAAAGATTAGGGACATAATCCAGGGAAATGTCCCTTTAAATAGGCACTAGCCGTCTGTCATTTAAGGTGTAAGCAGGCTTGTAACAGTACTCCCTCTTCATCAGAGACTCAATTTAACTAGTAGATGTATTCTGGGACAACAATATTCTCCACTGTTTTCCAAGAATTTTTTTTTAATAGATTTAATAATAAAGATTGTCTCTAGAGCGTCGTCACCTCAAGGCACTTGCAGATACAGAAGGTTCTGACTCAGGAACATGGCTTAAAGGGGTTTTGCCAAGAAGTGATTTCCTCACCTAACAGGCTGATACTCCCCTCTTGAGCCTTGAAAAAAGGGGCGTTTTGTTTCTGTGTTTAAAAAAACAAGTGCCTCCTCTGTGATGTCATCGCTCCACATTCCTGAGGCTGATATTCAGTCTCTGTAGTTGAGCAAACATTGTTTGGCTAATCTACAGAGGATAACTGTATTGTGCACAAGCTATACAGGTTTTGTTTTCTCCCTCTTATCTGCTCAGGAGTAATGATGAGCTCCGAGCAGGCAGCATTCACTGACTACAGACGGGGGCTGAGCAGGGAGCATCTGCATGTTTACTCAGATAATTACATTACAACCAGGGGATTCTCTATACAGCAGACACAGCATCTGACACAGAAACAAAGCTAGTGCAGATGCCCAGTAACACTGCTTTTTTCTCTCTCTCCCTGTGCCCTGCCATCAGATAAGAAGTGCAAACACCGCATGCTCGGCCTGGAGCTTGCCAGATCAGCTCCTGGTCCTAGATAATGTAAACAGTCAGGAAACTAAGGGCATCTATGTCAGGCTGCAGCTCCCTGAGCCTTCACTTTTTTTAATCACATATATTTAGAAAAGTGATTAAATACCTATTTTGGAGGATCCCACGTCAACATTACATCGTGGCAAAACCCCTTTAAACGTCTTAATAAAACTTCACAGGATCAGCACACTCCCAGAGGGGATTAGCCCACCTTATGGATTCACTGGACAACAACAAGAAGGTAAGGGTTTTCTTGGATCTGTCAAAGAAGAACTGATGACTGTTTCAGAGTGTATGTTACAATGATTTAGAAATTCAACTTGAGATCACCACTGCAGCTTGGAGACAATGAGAGATAGAGGTGAGGATTACCCAAGACAACAGGAGGCAGCCCACAACGGCAGCAACAGGAGGAGGTTGGGCTAAAGTGTTCTGAAACATCCAAAACAGCTGCTCTTGATGGGTTACTGAACCGTTCAGCAGCCAGCTCTTGGGTCTTAGGCTAAGGCATCCATGGGATCCATGTCCCGATCATACTGTCACAGCTAACCTATGATGAATCCTGGATTCTCTGGATTGCACACAGGTTATAGCAGAGAACCACACTAAGGAGCAGAGTCTAAGCAGTCCCCTGGTTTTAGCCCTGGCTTTCCCTTGTACAGTAATCTGTTTTTTGCTGTGTGGGCTCTAAGGTCTCTATCCTCAAAGCAATTACTCCCTGTAACAATTGATGTGCAAATGCGGAACCGAGGAAGCAGATGAAAGGGGTAGTTGTGCAGGCAGTGGTTTGAGGTAGATGAAGCTGGAGCAAGGTTAGAGACAAAGTCAAAGGTCAGTGCAGGCAGCAGACAAGTAACAAGGTCAAAGGAAGCTAGATGCGAGCTAGAAACTGGCTGCAGTGGAGGTCTGGGAAAGTCAACGGAGAAACTGCATCAGACCATACCTCCCAACTTTTAGATTTTGCAAAGAGGGACAGATTAGGCCACGCCTCCAACCACACCCAAACATGTGACATCACACAAAGGCACGCCTCTAACCACGCCCAAATACGTACATGCCAACTTTTTAGATTGCCAAAAAGGGAGACATTTTCAGGATTGCATTGTAGCCAATGATGAAATATTAAGGAAGTTGTTATGTGATATACAGCGAGGAAGCAATCAGATACTTTGTAAAGCAAGAGAGTCGGTTTATTGATGAAAATCTATTTCCCAAATGAAAAAGAGGGACATTTATAGCGCTGAGAGGGACAGAGGGACAAGGGTTAAAAATAGGGACTGTCCCTCCCAAATAGGGACAGTTGGGAGGTATGTCACACCAGATGAATAATGCACTGGTGAGCATTGCAGCTTGTGACAGCACCCCATAAGACCTGCTATTTTGGAGGCCCTCTGATCCAGCTGTCTAGCCATCGCAATTTGACTCTTGTCAAAGTTACTCAGGTCCTTACACTCACTCATTTTTTTCTGCTTCCAACACATTATTGTCAAGAACCGATTGTTCACTTGTTGACTAATATATCTAACTCCTTGACAGAAGGTGGGACAGTTTCTTGAATGTCAAAAGAGCAAAACAATGTTAAAGGGATTTTTGTACATTAGCTTTTTAACATGTAGTGAAAAGGTAAATGAAGACTATTACTAAATACATTGCTTTGGTGATTTTGTTTGTTAAGGAGATAAAGAAGTACACAAGTTTCTCTGATTACTGACCATCTTTTCCATCCTCTCCTTGCTCTTTCTTACCTCTTATTGCTCTAAGCTGCAGTCAGTCAGATACTGAGTCACTGCCTCCAGTCTTATCTCTAACACTGAAGCTTTGTTTTGTTAACTAAATGAGAAAATTTAACTCTTTAGAGTTCTGTAGCCCTGTATTGTAGACTTTATAAATCTACTGCAGGAGAGGAACCAATAATTTGGTCGGTGTGAGGGTTTACTTGCCATTCAGACCTCACTGACTGTTTTGCATAAAGCAAAGGGTTATGGGAAAATAGCTGAGGAGCTCCACAGCGCACTCTATGAACTGAGGATAACTACATCCAATAGAGTGCGCTGTGGAGCTCCTCAGCTCTTTTCCCATAAGCCTTTGCTTTATGCAAAACAGTCAGTGAGGTCTGAATGGCAAGTATATCCTCACATCGACCAATTTATTGATTCCTCTCCTCAAAGAGAGATTTTTCCCCTTTCAAAGCCACTCTTGCCTCTCACCCAGCCAGCCAGTAAGTTCTACACTGCACCGACGAGGGGCAAACACCCTGAAACAGCTGTCTGTAGTTGAACTTAACTGGTTTGGCTCAAATCCCTTAGACATTGCTAGGCTCCTGCGAGCTACATTGAATGGAGGATAACTACATCCAATAGAGGGTGCTGTGGAGCTCCTCAGCTATTTTCCTATAAATCTACTGCAGTCATGTCAGTGTAACAGGAATAACGAGGAACAGCAGAGCTGACGTGTCAATCACTGCTATAGATTTGCTATAGATTCTGTTCGGAAATAAAAGAAAGAAAACAGAAGACCGAAGAGACCCAGCATTGGAACGGAGGAGCGGGAAAGACAATTATATGTTTTTTTTATTAGGCCCACAGGAGCTTCCTAATAAATCTTTGGAGGAACCAGACAATATATATCACATGGGGTATATTTCACTGGAATGGAATGGTTATACATTACTCACAAAAAGTTTGGGATATTTGGAGTTTTGGTTGAAATTTCAGGTATGAACATAACATGTATTAAATATTTTTTTTCAATGAACTGAATGAGACTCTCTCTTAACTCTAGAATGCACATGTCCAACTGTACAGTGTTTCACTACTTTTAGCACAACTTGCTAATCTTCAACAAGGAGCTTTATAGCAAAAATCACATGTGTTTGATCCCTGAATTATCCAATAACTTCTGGGGGATCAATTTGAATTGGGATTTAAAGAGTCCTCATCATCATGCTGTTCAAATTTTGACATCCTGTGACCAAGACAATACCTTACCATTCATCAACAGTACTTCACCACTGTGAGGCTTCAAGCTGGATGCTCTCAGACGGAAGTGACCACTGAGCCTAGAGTAGCCTAGATTATCACAGAGTGTCATCGGCAGGTTGTATCAGAGATACCGAGAGGCTGGAAGAGTCACAGAGAAGTAAAGAAGTGGACATCCTTTAGTTCCATCACACAGTGATGACCACTTCATTGTTAACAATGTCCTGTGAAACTGGTGACGAATACCACACAACTCCAGGCACATTTAAGAGAAGTGAGAGGTAACCAAGTGCCATGTCAGACCATTTGTAACCATTTACATAAGCGTGGTCTGTGTGCTAGACAACCGGCAAGAGTACCTGACTACTAGACCAGGCACAGGCACCATCGTCTTGCATGGGCCAGGAAGCATCTACACCGGACAAAGAACCATTGGTCCTTAATTCTGTTCAGTGATGAATGTTGACTCACTCTGAGCAGAAATGATGGCCGCTAACAATGTTGGAGACGTCAAGGAGAGCACTGCACATCAGCCAGGTCAGGTTTCGGTCAAGTACTCCTGGCAGTCATCTAGCACGCAGACCACGCTGATGTAGACGGTTCAGAATGGTATGACGTGACACGTGGTTGCCTTTCACTTCCCTTAAATGTGTCTGAAATTGTGCAGCATTTATCATCTGGTTCTGCAGGGCATTGTTTACAGTGAAGCAGTCATCAGTGTATGATGTAGCTAGAGGATGTCCACTTCTTTGCCTTTCTCTGACTCTTTCAGTCTCTCTGTTACAATCTGCTGATGACACTCTGTGACACTAAGCTCAGTGATCACTTCCATCTCAGAGCATCCTGCTTGAAACCTCACAAGGGCGAGGTACTGTTGATCAATTAGAAGGTGTTGTCTTGGTCTCCACAATGTCAAAAGGTGAACAGCATGATGAGGAGAACTGTTCAAATCCCAGTTAAAATTTAATTTATTGGGTGATTCAAGGATCAAACACCTGTTGTGAATTTTGCCAGTAAGAGCGACATGTATGAAGGAAGGCACGTCAAAGTGAATTGTCGAGTCTCATTTCCAGTGTTTAATGCGCCTGATGTATGAAAGTGTTTTTTGTGCGTTCATAAATAGTGTGTAAAGTTCGAGGCGCCTCGCCTATGTGTTGGGCGCATTACGGAACTTAGGCGCATTAGTAATGGGTCTAACATGTATAAAGGCTATAGAGACTGGAAATAAGATAAGTCATTAGAATAGCGTCAGTGAATAGAAACTATGGTACTGATCCTGCTTGGAGTACCACAGGTCCCAGCAATACCTGTGCTGTGCTGGCTCTTGCTGTATGTGGAACAAACGTTGAGAGCAGCAAAAATAAATTTCAAATGTAATGTAGTCAAAATTAAGATTTTTAAAATCTGAACAACATCATCAGTGGGTTACTTAATGTAAAATTAGTTTTAGATTCTTTTAATTTTAAATACATTTTATAGGAAATATTTTTATATTTTGGAATATTATATATTTTTATATTAATTTTATATGATAAAAAAAAATTTATTTAAATAATTAAATGTTATATAGTTTGATAATTATAATAAATTATTTTTTATTATTATACTGGTATAAATTGAGAAACATTGGTCTTTTTTTTTTTTACCCTAAGGCCATGTTCACACGGCAATATCCTGGACATATTTCAGTCCGTAATTACGCGCCGGAGTGTGCAAATTACGGGCTGAATACGTCCTAGCAACTACGGTAATCCACAGCTCTCATAGAGAACTATGGATTACGTCTCCTCTCCCTGCTCGGCGAATCCGCTGGGCGGGGGGAGATAAGTGACATGTGAATTACCAGCGACGTATATGTGCCGCTGGTAATGCAAGTCAATGGGCCGGCGAGGTGCCGGCCCCCCGCTCCCACCCCGCCCCTGGCCACATGGCGTAATTGCGGGGCGTAATTACGTCCCGCAGTTAAGCCGTGTGAACGTAGCCTAACAGCAAATCAAGCTTCACTTCGACTCCTCAGGCTCAGGCAGACTACATTGAAATAGATCTGCCTGTTCGAGCAGTAATGCGCCTAGTTTTGCCGAACCACATTCATATATGTGTCTTATCTTACGAATGTGGTGCGACGCCCCCGAGTCTTATGAACAATGCGCCTAACACATACGTTAGGTGCATTAGACATCGTAGCCAGCTCAGTTAGCAGCATTGTACACCAGAAAAAGGGTGAAAAATCCTTTCATACATGTCGCCCTAAGTTCTTTGTTAGAGATTAGCAAGTTGTACAAAAAGTACTGAAACATTGAACAGTTGGACATGTGCATCCTAAAGCTAAGAGTTGGTCTCATTTGGTTCATTGAAAAAAAATAAAATAAGTTTTATGTTCATACCTGAAAGTTCAACCAAAAGCCAAATATACCTCACTTTTTGTGAGTAATGTATAACCATTCCATTCCAGTGAAATATACCCCATGTGATATATATATATATATTGTCTGGTTCCTTCAAAAATTTATTAGGAAGCTCCTGGTGGCCTAATGAAAAAAAACCTATACTTGTCTTTCCCGCTCCTCCGTTCCAATGCTGGGTCTCTTCGGTCTTCTGTTTTCTTTCTTCTATTTCTGAACAGAATCTGCAGCAGATCTATAGCAGTGATTCATTTAAAAACATTCAAGAAAATGTATGTTCATCCTGAAATTTCAACCGAAAACCAAATCTTCCTAACTTATTGTGAGCAGTGTTTGGTGTCAGAACAATAAAACAAAATTACATGTATTAATAAAGCCTAATTTGGGGAATAATGGGGATTTTAACCCTCAATAATAAAATTCATATTATAGCATTGGTCCTCGTTAAACTGCAAAGCAATATATTTTACATTCAAGCCCACTTTACAGCATATGAGAAACAAGAGACTATAGTGCGGCACGAGGCGATTTTTTGAACACATGTAATGACCACTGTAAAGAAGTTAGTTTTAGAATCAGTCTAAAAAATCTTGAGCTGCAATTACACTTTTACATGATAAGATCTTGGAAATGATCCCATGTAAATATTGGGATGAAATGCGATCTGCCAGAGCTGTTCAATTTCATAGGCGTTAGGACTGGGAATGATAGCCTTGGAGGTGTTTGGCGGCTGTTGTAAATTCAGGAGCCTCGAGGAAGGGTTGTACTGTCTAGGGCAACCACAGATGTACTTATACAATGGAAGAACTCTGGAGCTTTCGGCATTAACAAGTTACACATTACTGCAAAGTAAACAGCATTTCAGATGAAAATATGTCCGTTTTTGGAAAACTGCTTACATTTTTGTTCATTGCTGTCAGTTATTTGCTTGTAAACCTGGTAGTTACCATGATCCATTATATATAGAATATACACAGGGTGATTTGTAGATGCTGAAGTGTAAGGTCATACGGACTGTGAAACCATAACATTTTGAAATCTCATTTATATTTTTGACTGCCCCTCTACTTGGCCCTGATCATCATCCATTATAATAGTAGTGTAAAGGAGTGATTACTGTGCAGCTTTACTTTAGGGTCAGTTTTATACAGTTAGCACAGCAGTAATATCAAAGGAATTTTTCTTGATGGAAGGGATTGAAAGCAAATAAATCTGACATCACCAGAGAAAGCTGTAGACAGTCGCTTATGTATCTGCAGTGACTGCCTTGAGACGAGTATGCAATATACTATGGCACCTATTCAAATGAGCCATATAATCACACGGCTTATTTTGCGACATATTTCAGCCCGTAATTCGTGCAGTACGGCACGAAATACGCACTGAAATATGTCGCAGTCATTACGGTAATCCACAGTTCTCATAGAAAACTATGGATTACGTCTCCTCTCCCCGCTCGCGAAATACGGCGAGTGGGGAGAAAGTGACATGGCAATTATTCACGGCGGGATACGCGCCGTGGTAATGAATGTCTATGGAGCCGGCGAGCGTCCCCCCCCTCCCACCCCCGCGCTCCCGCTGCTGGGCACACGGCGTAATTGCGGGCGAAATCCATCCTGCAATTACACAGTGAATAAGCCGTGTGAACATAGCCTTACTTTGTCAGGTCTACCAAGGCAGGAACCATTCATTATAGCAGCTGCCTGCTCTGGTTCTTATTGGGGGACTGCACTTTTTGAGGTCCTACGCCCTTAAAGTACTTATGAAAAGAAGTTGACTTACCTTACCTTATTTTTCGAGACAATAACATGCACTTTTTTCCCCCTAAAATCAGTGATAAAAGTCAGGTGTATCTTATAGTGTAAATATACTCATTCCCTCTCTGTGAGATATGTTTTTGGTTCAGTGGGAAGGTTTAAAAAAAAAAAAAAAACAAAACTGAAACACGGCCCTACTCACAGCTAAAAAGGCTGGAATAATACAAAACCCTGCAGAGAGGCAACACCAGCCCCCATGCTAAATAGGAAAAAAAAACAGGTGCAGCCGCTAGCTGAGCAGTAGCCCACACACCTCACCACTAGGGGAGCAACCAGACTGCACATTAAATTGCAATTATAATAACAGCAACCACCTCCCTCATATAGTGAAAGCGTGTGAGTGGTTGTCTTACGTGTATTTTTGCAGTTGTGCAGTCTTCCAATGTATTGTACGTGGCTTTTTTGCATGCTATGTGAATAGGTGTCAATTTAATGTGCAGTCTGGTTGTTCCCATAGTGGTGAGGTGTGTGGGCTACTGCTCAGCAATCGGCTGCACCTGTTTATTTTTCCTAAGTATCATGGGGGCTGGTGTTGCCTCTCTGCTGGTTTCAGTCTCATTCAAGCCTTTTTAGCTGTGAGTAGGGCCGTGTTTCAGTTTTGTTTTTTTTTTTGAGAAATTGATGTCCCATTTTTTCTGTAAACCGTGGGAAGGTTGCTAACACCGGGCCCTGTACTTTTATGGCACTTCCATTGTGTAGCCACTAAAGCTTGCCCAGGGGCATAGCTATAGAGGGTGTAGAAGCAATAGTCGCTACCGGGGCCTGGAACCTTAGGGGGCCCAAAGGCTCCTCTACTGCATGAGGAGATATCAATATTATAAATGGCACATGTTAGGTGAGGGCCCTTTTATGGATTTTGCACTGGGGTCCCGGAGCTTTAAGTTATGCCTCTGGCTGTGCCTGCATGATCTACAGCAGGAGCCGACTGTTGTGGGAACTATCTCTGATCCTGGCCATTTAACCTCATATAGATCAATTGCAACCATGGTATCAAGGTGGTTAAAAGAGGGAAGGGGCTCCCTCTGTCACCCATCGGCACCCCCACTACACTATCACACAGTGCTGATGTCACCATGACAGCCGGAAGCCAAATAATGACTGCTGGGTCTGCCCTGTGCCGAGGCCTTCTAGGCCCTGATGTTGCCAATTTAGTTCATTATGCCATAATTTGTGGTTTTTTATCCCTCTGTTCCGTCCTAGGAACAGAAAATCAAAACTAATGGCGTCGACAGATCTGTGGAATCAGGAACCTGAACGGCATCTGATGGACCCTATTGACTTTAATAGGGTCTGTCAGGCTGCCATCTTGATGTCGGTCATTTGAACAGAAAAAATAATGCAGCATGTTACGTTGTTTTTTCTGTCAACAGAGCCGGCAAAGGAAGCTGAAACACTGATGTGAACCAGGGCTTATTCTATTCTTTTCAGCATATGATATAGTTTCAATTTTTTTATATATATTTTCTTACATCTAAAACTGCATCCTGTGGTCCGGGGGCATCTTATAGTGCATTGAGATTTGAAACTAAAATATGTACAATCCTTAAAGTCATATGAAATAGAGGGGACCAGCTCTTTCATTTGCTATCTGACAGGCTCCTTTTACAGTAACAAGGCATTATGGAAAAGGAGCTGAGAAGCTCGAGCACCCTCTATTGGAAGTAACAAATCCTCAATTTGCTTCTGACTCACTGAATCTTTAAAAAGTAAAAGTTATATTAGACAAGCCAGTATCTCTCATCTGCATACAGCTGTTTCGGAGTTTTGCTCCTCATCAGTGCAGAGCAGAGCGTAGTGCCTGGTTGGAAGGAAATGAGTGGCTCAGAAAGGGGAATCTCTCTCCTGGGGGAGAGCACAATATAGGTATGCAGAGTTTTGAGATTGACTTTTTGCCCTCCACTAAGCATCTGCATATCACAAGGCATTATGGGAAAGGAGCTGAGAAGCGTGAGTGCCCTCTATTGGATGTAACAAATCCTCAATTTGCTTCTGACTCACTGAGTCTTTAAAAAGCAAAAGGGATATTAAAGATTCAGTGGGTCAGAAGACAATTGAGGATTTGTTGAGCTTCTCAGCTCCTTTCCCATAACGCCGTGTGATATGCAGATGCTTAGTGGAGGGCAAAAAAGCAATTTCAAAACTCCACACACCTACATGGTGCTCTCTCCAAGGACAGACATTCCCCTTTATTTACAGTGACAAGTAAGGGGTAGGTTTGATTGAGTTTTGCTGCTAAAAAATAATATCCAGTTTCTTTAAAAGATATTAAAAAATAAACACTGCAATAATTTTGCTTTATTGAGAGGAAAATTAGATACAGATATTACTACAAGTTTAAAAAAATCCCAACCTTTTAGGAAGATAGTGAATATCATCTGTACATTAAAGAAATACTACATTTTCTTCACATGACATCGTGCTTTTGGCAGAGAGTAGAAGCACTACATACCACCGACTACAATTTTATTATGTATTGCAACATACCAGAGCATAGAACAGCAAGTGTACAGATTATTTCCCCCATATTTCTTTAAATTTGAAGTTAATTTTGGAGCAGGAAAGCATATGATATGGCTGACTGACATTTATTAGATTTTTATATTTAATAAACTTTTTATGTGTTGATGAAGAAATACAGTGCAACAATATGTTGCTTTTAACTGCCTTGAAATACGTTTGTAGCAGATTCATGTGTATTACCTGGGGAAGAGGGGGTTATAAATCATTATTATCACATGGGAACTGTAACCCTATGAAGATGTATGAACACATTTTATGATCCAAAAAAATTTAATTTAGCAAGATTTAATTAAAATTGAGGCTTATCATACAGCAAATCGATTTTACATAAAGCAATGAGTCAAAGTGCCTCCTAACCACGATTCAGGTTAGCAAGTATGAAAAGCATCTGGTTAAGGTAACAGTCACTAAAGAAAGGTTCACATGGCTGTAATGGTGTAGCCATGAAATACTTACCTAAGGTAACCTAGGTCTGGAAGGAGGGACATAACTACAGCAGGTGAGAACCCTACTGTAGTGGTTTACAGAGCTTGGATTGATGGCTTTACCTTGGAGGGCTTTCCATAACAGCCTACTGCTAAATGTTGCCTCCAAGGGCCCGTCTACACGGCATGGTTTCACAGTCGGATTTTGACATGGATTTCGGATTTGAAAACTGCAAAAATCTGACTATTGAAAAAGACCACAATAGCCTCAATCAGATAAACGGGAAAAAGGTATACCCATATGATAATATTTTAACCTGGTTATACAAGTTAAACAAAGACAAAAAAAAACACAGCTTGCAGTATAACCATGGAACTTAATAAGACTTAATTTTTAATAATATATCGATAAAACATACACAAAAATATACCTACAAAACCCTAAAACCTAAACCCTCACACTATAGCTACCTATCAAAAACATGGGATAATCGCCCCAATAAGGGCGCTCCCACCCAGGAACCTAAACTATCTGGTCCTTGTCACGTCAAGGGAGGTGCAGTGAGCCCTAACTGGTACCCAGCCCACTGTCCCTGCCTACTTGACGTGCTGCCCTAGGCGGCAGACGGCAACTGGGCGACAGTCCCTGCACAACTAAAGTGCTGGGGCCGTGAGAAGCAAGAATGGTCAGACAGTCCGGGTCAATATCAAAAGGAACGCCAAAGTCAAGAATCAGAACCAGAGGAATGAACGTAAAACCAGCCGAGGTCAAAAGCCAAACGGAAGCGAAAACACAAAATCAGGAGACAAGCCGGGGTAAGGAGAACAAGTGGAGGTCAGGTACACAGATAAGAAAAACAACAACACAAAGCACAAGAAACAAAGTAGCCAGGAAATATCACAGGCGCAGCACACAGCCTTCAGGGAGTTTAAATGGGATTCCCGGATACCGCCCCTGCAGCTGATTGGAGCGGCCTCCGGGTCCTCCCATTGGCTGGTGCAGCTCGCCCCCTGTCAGGAGTGGCTGGGCCCCTGTCACTCACAGAGTTGTCAGCAGCAAGTGTATCAGGGAGGGAGCGCACATCAGCTGCTGCAGCCTGCAGATCCCTAGAGCCTGAGCACACCCCAGCCCTGACAGTCCTAGTATAACTCTACAATAATTATATAAAGTACCAATATACAATTACAAAGACAACAAAAAAGAAATTCCCTGAAAAAATATAGATATCGCTATATAGAAGCATAATATAAGAAAGACAATGCTCCAAAAAGCCAATAGACATTTCCAACGCATTTCACCCTCCTATACTTATACTAGAAATCATCCGGAACTAAATTTAGGACACAGGGAACCACAAAACATAAAAAACATAAATAAACCAAAAAACAATCCTAGACCAAAACAATCACAACAATAAAGATAGAAACAAGAATAATGATAATTTAGTTCCTAGGTGGGAACGCCCTTATTGGGGCGATTATCCCACGTTTTTGATAGGTAGCTATAGTGTGAGGGTTTAGGTTTTAGGGTTTTTTGTAGGTATATTTTTGTGCATGTTTTATCGATATATTATTGAAAATCTGACTATAAAACCATCCCCATAGACCTCAATAGAAATCTGAGCTGTAGTCTACAGAGCTCGGATTTTCAGATGGTCAGATTTCAATACCGCCGTCTTTCTAAAAACTTGGAACATGTACACTTTTCTGCCGGATAAAGCAGCAAAAAATTTACTACTCAATAGTAATGGTATGGCCGAATCTGAAAATCATGGCAAAAAAAGCAGCCAAAAAACGTAAAGTGAGCGTTAAGTATTGGTCAGATTTTGATTAGAATCTGACCGGTATTTTGTTCTTGCCTTGTGGACGTAGCCTAAGGCGGGAAAAAGTTGTGTCTCTCCTCTGATGAAACATGACACAATTGATTTTAAATGAATAATCTCTAAGGTACTCTAGGTTTGGAAGGAAACACATAACTGCAGTTGATGATCCTACTTTAGCAGGCTTGGATTGAAGGCATTCTATAACAGCGTATTGCCATATGTTGCCTCTATAAGGAGAGAAAAAGTTGTGTCCTGCATCTGATGAAATGTGGCAAAATTGATTTCACTCGAGTAACCCATAAATATAAAATTCACAAGGTCAGAAGTACAGGATGGGCCTATAGAAATATATGGATGCCATATTACTGACCCATCCAAGACTAACCTACAATACAGACATATGTATGAACTCTAAAATACATTTTAATTTTATTTTACAGAAGAAAATAAAATTCAGGAACTTATTATGTATATAATTTTTTATTTTTTGTTTTATAAGTGGTGGAAAAAAGGATAAATTAGTGAATAACTATTAAACTACTTTATTATAGTTACATGTATAGAAAGCAGAAATGGTTCCATCTTAGCCTTTGGTAAAATCTGACCCAAATGGGTCAGTGCAAACAGGCACCAACAATGCTCAATGGAGCCCATTGACTTTCATGGGTCCGTCATTTTCACGGTAAAAACTTGTTACACAATTTTTTCCATTATTCCCAATGGAACCTCCAATACTGATGTAAACCAGGCCCATATAGGACAGGGGTTTCAAACTCATTAAACTCATTTTCACAGAGGTGGACATCAACATTATAGCTGTCCTCAAAGGGCGTTGAAGGTTCTTGGAGGTTGGGTAGAGGCTTGGGTAGGGCTGTCAGAGCCTTGCCACCACCTGTGAGTTGTTGAACAGAGAGGTGTGGAGGTGCGCACTGGAGCTTTGACTCCAGGATGGTGCTCATTCTTTGTAATGGTGCCTCTGCCAAGCTGGCTGTGTCCTCTGGGTAAAGAGGAGAGCCGGTCTTTCTGTGTCTGGACCTTGTCTATCCCTGCTTGCTGTATCTAAGCTCTGGACGTGGCATTATTCGTTCCACAGGCCTTGAGTTTGACACATGTGAAAGGCCATCATTGTATTTCAGTGCTCCCAATATTTTACAATTTTGCTGGCAGAAATTTATAACGATTGTGCCTTATCTTGTGGATTTCAGCAATACATATCCTAGTTGTCAGTCAGCTAATTTTGGTTTTATAATTTGGTTCACTTATTCCTTACTGGCATCATATAATCCATTTCTGATTTACCGTACACGGTGGAGATTGATGACACCATGGCAACATACCTAAGAATAGTTTTGAGCAATATCAAATATCTTTTCTAAAACCAGAAGAATTCAAAATAGGGGTTAGGCATAAATAATGTAAAGGCATGGATTCATCATTAGTGAAACCTGAAATTAACCATTAGTATAAGGGCATGTCCCCACGGCACGGGTTTTTGGCCGGTTTTTCAGACGGTTTGCGGTTTTGCAGACCGTCTGAAAAACCGGCCGCAAACGAGCACAACGGGGCTCTATGGAAAACCTGTGCAGCAGTCCCCGCTGCACGGGTTTTCCGCCCAGCGGTTCTTCCGCCTGCGGGCCGCCCGAAAAGCATTCAAAATGCACATTCTTCGGTCCGGTTTTCAGACGGAATATGTGCAAGTGAATGCTCATCGCGGAGAAAAGCCGTCCCTCCCACGGCCGTGTGCACGGCACATAAACCGGACAAACACCGGTCGGAAAAACCGACCGGTATTTGTCCAGTGCTATGTAAACGGCCCCTATTAGGTAATTGCATGCAACACATAGTAACAAATAATACTGCCACACAGTGCCAAACAATACCTCTTTACAGTGTCCAAATAATACCAGCAACTGATAAACACTACCAAATATCAACTCATAGTGAACTTATTCTCTGATTGTAGTCATTTGCTTTCTTTTTCTCCCTAGTCTTGCCTAGACCATCTTGATATTGTCTCCTTTCAGTATAGTTTGCATGTCTGTGAATACATATCTCTTTCCTGGTACATAATCCTACTCTCTGGTAATGTGAAATACAAACAAATGACTTAGATGCCATAGTATTCCAGTAGAATGCTAATTGAGATGCCCTATCACAGGCACCACTATAGCGATCACAGCCATGTCAATATTTCTCCGTAATATTATTGTTGATGGATATAAGGTGGACCACCAGGGCTGGTTCCCTTATACGAAAAAGACATTTAAAGAGTGCTGCTTGTATATTGGACATAGTGATGGCTGAGTATATAGTTTAGGGGTGTCAAGCTTATTTTTTTTTTTTTACTGAGGTCCACATCACCATTATGGTTGCCCTCAGCCTCAGAAAGTCTTTATTAAATCCATACATATAAAAATACACTGTGTAAATGCATAACAGTACATACAGTAGTGCAACATTTTGGGCTGAGGCCCTTCTGCAGGGTATACAAATGAATGAAGCAGGCATCCAAAAGACGTCGCTGTAGACGAACGACCCGCACCAGCCGACGTCAAAAGTCGGTGGGCGGTCATTAAGGGGTTAAATGGTTGTCCCATCTATCTGTTTTCACTTTTAACAGCCTCTTCATGCCCCCACCTAGTATGTAGGTGGTATGGGGATTACAGTAGTGACTTACATCTCACCTCTGCTAGATTCTCTTCATACCTGAGGCTGTACAAGGTTGCTCCCAAATCAGTAACTCTAAGGGCGACATGTATGATTTATGCACTTAGACACCAATTTTTACGCGCATTAGAATGGTGTAGAATGCGCCTGATTTATGAACCCCGTCTTCTGCAGGTCATAAATCAGGCACATTCTAGCGCAGAAACAACAATTCTGGCTCAGGCAAACCACTTTTAAAGTGGTTTACCTGTTCCAGTAGTAATGCGCCTAAAATTGCCCTACTGAAGCTATAAATCTATAGCTTCGTACGGTTCTAGTGCACCCCACCACCTTCACGCCCCCCCCCCGAAGTCAGACACATCAAGTGCCCTGGGCGTGTCACGGCGCTCGGCGCCGTGGCTCGCCACGGCCGTACCCCTGCGCTCACGGGGTCCGGCGCGGGTGCCGCGGCTGCCCGCAGCCGTGGTCCTTCTGCTCTGGGGCTGGAAACCCCGTACTTACCAGTCCCCGCTCCTGTCTCCAGCGCTGACAGCCGCCGTGCGCGTGCCCGTTGCTTAAGGCGCGCGCGCGACGGCTGGACTGGATTTAAAGGGCCAGCGTGCCGTTAATTGGTGATTGACGGCCACTGGTCCTATTTAAGGTTTACGCCCCCAGCTATCCTTGCCAGTTTGTTGGTGTGCTTACCTAGTGTCTAGAGAGTATTGCTGTTCTGTCCTGATTACCCGTGTACCAGTCCGCCTGTTTACGTTTTCTGACCTTGCCTGTTTGCCGCCTGCCCTGAAGTCTGCCTGCCTTGCCCCCGAACCCTGCCACCTGCCCTGACCCTTTGCCGTCCCCGACTAGCCCCTTGGGTTTCGATTTGTCCACATGTACCCGGCCGCCATCGAAGCAAGTCAGTCAGGGGTAACGACCTGGTAGCCTCACCCGGGAGCAAACCCTCCCCTTTGCGGTGGGGTCTGTGAAAACCCGGGGCTACTTATATCCTTCCCTGGCATGGGTTTTCTTCACCCCCTTGAGTTGGCCCAGCGGATCCATCCTGCGTTACAGACCAAAAAAAGGCCATGGATTTTCCCCCCAGGGGTACCTCTGCCTGATCTCGGGACATCACGAGGGGTGTCGCCCGCAGAGCAAGCATCGACCATTTGCGGCCTGATGAGAACCTTGGACCGTCTGCCTCCCCGGGTGCCCCCGCACCCGCATCCGTTTTCGGCATCCATTTCCTTTCCTGCTCGGCTTTGGGACCTTTTGCATTGCCCCCCCTTCGCTACGATGGAGTCCCCCAAAAAAGTGTCGAGGGTTCATCAGCCGTGCTCCCTCCACCCGAGTGATGGGGCACCATTCCTAAACGAGCCAAGGTGGCCTTCATTTTCACCTTTGTTGGGGAAGCCTTGGCTTGGGCTATGCCATATGGGGTGAGGGGATCCCCTGAAACGGAACCTCCAAACCTTCCTACGGGGGTTTCCCCACAGTCTTCGAGGAAAAAGGCGTCTTCGTCGGCTGCCGCAGCATGCTCGGCTTGTCGGGCCACCACAGTCGGTCATTTCGTCAGTTTCGCACTCTCGCTTCGGGGCTGGACTGGAATAACGAAACATTGGGGGCGACATTTGGCAGGCCCCTCGGGGGGT